>CABHPH010152519.1:0-51164 GCA_902168325.1 Peromyscus nudipes | reverse complement strand
TTTTCCAAGATTTCTCCTTCTATATCTTCTCTCTGCCAGCCAGCCCCACCTATCCTTTCTCCTGCCTTGCTATTGGCCATTTAGCTCTTTATTAGACCATCAGATGTTTTAGACAGGCACAGTAACACAGCTTCACAGAGTTAAACAAATGCAACATAAACAAAAGTAACACGCCTTAAAATAATATTCTACAACATCTCTGTGTGTGTCTCTATCTGTCTCTCTGTGTGACTCTCTCTGTCTCTCTCCTCTTTTTGCTTAAGTTGGTCTTGGAGCAGGAGAGATGGCTCAGTGTTTAACAGCAGTAGCTGCTCTTCTAGAGGACCCAGGTTCAGTTCTCAGCACCCACATGCAAGTTCACAACCATTTGTAACACTAGTTCCAGGAGGATCCAACACTCTCTTCTGGCTTCTGTGGGCACTGCATATACTTCGTATACATATATACATATACACAGGCAGAATATTCCTACACATAAAACAAAATACAATTAATCTTTTTAAAAATATACAGTCTCATTGAAACAACACAATTTGGAAATAAAAGACTTATGAATCTTTCTCCTCAATATTTAAAATAAGAACTATGAGCCTTACCACAAATACCCTTCACTGATGTTCAGGGGGTGGGACACACACACTCTCTCTCTCTCACTCACTTTTCAGGTATACATCAGGTTTATACAGATTTTCCATAACTAAACTGTCCTTTAGTGTCTGGAAGTCATGAGGCAAGTTTGGCACCTGAGAAGACTTGGGGAAGGGGTGGATAAGCATTACTGGACCTGAGCAGTGCACCAGAGGGAAGAAAGCTCCATCTGTCCCTGAACTCTATGGAGTTCAGCCAGTTCATAAAGCAAAGGGTGTTTCCCCTCTGTGTGGTGGGTGGCCACAGTGGGAATACCGGCCACAACCCCAGACAGTGGGAAGAGGTCGAAACCAAGATGACCAAAGGTTAGCAACAGCCTGACTGTCCACAGCAAGGCAGAGGGAAACAAGACAAGGGGTGGGGGGTGGGGGAGGTTGCAGCATCAGGAACGGAACCAAAATGTCTACAGAAAGGACAAGCCCCAACAGTCATCATGGTCTGTGAGGACTAGGACTAGTGACCAGGTCAGCTCCAAGCTACCCCTCTCCATGTCCTTCTTGCTCCCTGGGGCTCAAACTGGGCTGGCAAAGGGGGCTAACAATTGCATCTGTCTGTGGGAGTGACTGAGTCTCAAAGCAGAATGAGAAGCAGGCGCTTAAGTTACTGAGTCTGAAGCTTCTTAGGAGAAGTCATTTTGTCTGCAAGAAGACACTAACAAAAGCCTCTGAAGGCAGGTGAATCCCAACCCAGTGTCTCAAAGTTATAGCTCTTCCATGTGAGGAATGCTCCCCTCTCTGTAACCCAGAGTATAGTGACAGGTCCACAGGAGACATGGAAATGACCCCATATGGCAGCTCCTTGCATGCCAAGACTGTGGGATCCAATTTTGAATCAACTTCCTCCATCCTACTGACCACCCTCCTGTGCTGAAGATGAGGGGAGCCCAGAACAAGGGGCGCATTTTCTTCTGACTGGGAGCTTTGGTAACCGAAAGCTTCCTATGTGTAGCATCACAGAACCAGCTGGAGGCAGGAGTTAAGCAACTGAGCATGTGTCTGGCTTGAGGGTGCCAAGGGGTCTTTGCTTGTTTTGTTTATTTTTGTTTTAATATTTTGGACCAAATACACTGAGTTCCCTTTATAAGTAACTTATTGAGATGTCAACTTGAGACTTTAGAGAATTTCAAAACCCTAATTTAGCTCTTTGAACATCAAGGGAAGGCCTGGGTTTACATCCGGTCCCTGTGTCCAACCCACCTATGATTCCACGCCTCCAACAGTGATAGATGTCAGGTTGGATTGTTCTGTCTCTGGTTATGAGCATGGAGACTCCCAGCTCTTGCTGTTGGGAATGATGAATGTCTTAAGACAGAAGGAGTAACTGGGTTATAGGACAGAGCCACCAAGAAACCTTCCCCACCCATTCCGATGAGAGTCCCCCATGCAGCAGCCACACAGGGCAGGAATCCAAACACATTTCACCTCCAGTGACAGGAACACCAGCGGAGAGCTCAATTATACCTCTGCTGTGCTCCCAAAATACCTAAAAGGTTTTGCAGAACCAACAGAAAACCAAAGGCAACTCCTCTGGTGGCAAGGGCATGCCAAGTCAACCAGAAATGGATGCAGTGCCATATGTTTTAATTATGGAGAGAAGTTCTCACTGTACAGCCCAGGACAGCCTTGGACTCTTGACATTCCTGCCTCTACTCCCCAAGTGCTTGAGATAATAGGCACATGCTACCAAGCCTGTTTGTATGATCTTAACAAACATATTCAGCAGGGGGGGGAATCAAATGGATAGACTGGAATCACAGGTAAATATTGTTTCCTTTTTTGCACGTGTATGGCCATCTGGTATGCGTGTGTGTGCACGTTTGCCTGTGGGTGGGTGGGCACAGGTGTGTGGGCAGGTACACATGATGGGAAGGACCAAAGTTGACATCAGGAGCCGTTCTTGACTTGTCTCTACTTTATTGAGGTATTCTCTTGACAAACCAGGAGCTGCTAATTCCAGCTACCCAGGACCCTCTGCCTATGCTTTCTGAGTGTGGAACCACAAGGAGGCACCATGCCTGCCCAGCTCTAACGTAACTTCTGGGGTCTAAACTCTTAGCCTGATTGTTTTCCCAGTAGAGGCTTTGTCCACTGAGCCATCTCCCGAGCTGTAAGTATCTGTCCAACAGAAGAGGGACCCTCGCAGCTAATTCTTAACCCTTAAGATGCCCATCCCCATCACATGCCACAAGGATTTAACTCTATAAACTCACCTCATAATTCTTGTTTCTTCTTTTAAGTGTTTTTTTTTAAGATTTAGTGTGTGTGTGTGTGTGTGTGCGCGCGCACGCGCGCGCACGCCTGTATGCATATGTACTGTGTGTATGCAGGTGCCCTCCAAAGCCAGAATAGGGCTTCAGATACCCTGGAACTATAGTTATAGGCAGTTGTGGGTCACCTAATATAAGTGCTGGGGATCAAACCTGAGTCCCTCATTAGAGAAGCAGGTGTTCTGAGACATCGAGTTCTCTCTCTAGCCCTTACATTTTCTTGAAAGTCAACTGAACTTGGATAAATATTTGCTTTAGTTGTTGGCAGTAGCCGGGCACTGTTCTGCATGCCTATGTGAATGTCTACATCCCTGTGTGAGTACATATCTCCGTATGTGCATGTCTGTGCGTGTGAATGCAGAAGCCACAGGCCAACAGTCACTTCCGTGCCTTATGTTTTGGGACAGGATCTCTCACCGAGCCTAGAGCCTCGGGAATCCTCCTCCATCTCCCAGCATGGGGATCACAGATCACCCCATGCACCCCACATACTTTACCAGCTGAGCTTTCTGCCCAGCCCTAAGCTCTCTTCATATTCCGTGGTTATCATGTTAATATGATGCCTACACTGTGCCTCCATTCACCACTCTGACTTGAATCTGTCTCTTAGTAAGGAAGGACTGAAGCAACTTTAAAATAAATTTGTTATTTTAAACATAAGATGTGGGAAATCAGGTGAGGTCAAAGCTTGAAAAGGTGCTTTGAAGTGGGGGGGTGGGCTTCCCGAGTGGCATCTCAGACCCACTCCTTGTCTTTTTGAAAACTTTCCCTCCTTTCCACATGGCAGAAAATGACTTCTTGTGTTAATTTTTGTTTTTAGCTTAGAATATTTTCATTACAAATAAAAGTTTTTTTAAGGATTCAAGAGCAGCTGCACAAACATTGGACTTTCAAAAATCGACTGAGTTTTGATCAGTGTTGCCTTAACTGTTGAGAGTGGTGAGGGCAGAGGCATAGACAGCACTTTAATCTCGAGCAGCAAACTCCCTCCTCTACTTTGTGAGCAGCAGCAACGGTCAACAACCCTCCGAAAGCCATGCTTAAAATGTTATTTGTGGGCACATGCATCTTTTTCCCTCAAGGCTTTTTGAGGTAATCCTTGAACACCTGAGAGCACAGGATGCTTCAGGTTAAGCTCTTCATGCAACTAGCAACTAAATAAAACATAAGAGATTTTCACTCCTGAAACTCAAAGATCTTGTGGAAGTCCTCAAAATAATAATAATAATAATAATAATAATAATAATAATAATAATAATAATAATTCCATTATTAGAATGCAACCTCCTGAGAAATAAAGGGCAAACCACATTGAGAAACATATTGAGGAGGGCTGGGCCAAAGCTCAGCAGGGAAGAGTGCTGTACAGCCTAAGGACCCAAGTCAGATTCCCAGAACCTATGTAACCCCAGGACACCAGGTGGCAGAGACAGGAGAGTCGCCAGGCTGGCTGTGTATGTCCTGCAGGGTCACTCATTCCTGGAGAGAGTCCACCCCTGAACCTAGAGTTGGGCCAAGATGGAACCTAATTGAGGGATAGCCTCCATCAGATTGATCTGTACTCAAGTCCGTGGAACATTTTCTTGATTAATGATTGGTGTGGGAGGGCCCAGGCCACTACGGGTGCTGCCACTCCTGGGCTAGTGGTACTGGGTGCTATGAGAAGTGAGGCTGAGCAAGCCACAGGGAACAAGCCAGACAGCATCCCTCATCCATCGTCTCTGCACCAGTTCTGCCGCCAGGTTCCAGCTTTGAGCTCCTGCTCTGACTTCCCTCGGGTGTAAGATGAGTTATAAGATGAAATAAACCCTTTCCTCCCCAATTCTCTTTTGGCCATGATGTTTATCATCACCACAGAAAGCCAACTAGGACAGAAACTGGTACCAGGTTCGTAGAGTACTGCTGTGACAGATACAAATACATTGCTTTGGGAAGGACTGTGGAAGAACCAGAATTTGGACTGAAGTGATTAGAGCTTAACTGGCTGTCCTAGGGGTGCTTGGAAAATGAGTGTTGAGAGAAATGTAGACGTTACAGCCTACTGCCACTGATCTTAGCTACCCTCTGGTGTGGTGTGCTATTTTGTTTGTGGTTCTGACAAATAAAGCTTGCTTGGAGTCAGAGGGCAGAGCTAGCCACCAGTTAACCATAGAGGTCAGGAGGTCTGTACAGACAGGAGACAGGAAGTGATAAGGTGGGGCGGAGACAGAATCTTAGCCTTTATGGTTGGAGGATTCAGAGAGGTAGGAAGTGACTGTGGCTGCTCCCCTGCTTCTCTGATCTTTCAGCTTTTACCCTGATATCTGACTCCTGGTTTTTATTGATAAGATTAATTAGGTTTACACTCACTCTGGAACTTGATGGAGAGACTGATTACTGAAGAGACACGCTTGAGTAACATGGAGAAATCAATCTGGTACTGACCTGAAAGCTTCACCCCTCCTGGCTAGCTATACATGACACCAGAGGAGAAACTGAGTCACCAGTCTTGCACAGGTGTGAACTCTATGAGCTACAACAATAACCAGTCTGGCAGGAAATGTCAGCTGGTGCTCCAGTGGCGGAAACGTCGTTGAAGGAAACAACTATTTTCTGATGGGATTTAAGGCCCAGCTCCCCAAGCTGATACTCATACCCAGTGCCAGTTACCTGGGCCAGGAACCTGTGGCTAGGCAGATCATGGGCCTCTAGGCAGGAACCTACTGCTGTTGCTTTGCTATGTGAACATAGCATTAAACCAACTTGAATGATCATTGCACTGGCCAACCCTCATCAGAGAGGCTTGTTTTTGAAGTAGATGGTGGCCCACAACTAATCAAAGGGAAGAGACTAAGAGACTGCAGAATGAGGATCCCTAAACAGGACATCTGTATCACACTGCCTCCCCCCAAAGGCTCGGGGTTCACTGCATCACAGGGAGTGGGAAGACTGTGAGAGTCAGAGGCAGGGGATGACTACAAGAGAACAGTGTGTTCCGGACACAGCATGGCAGCTGAACAGATGGATTCACAGCCCTTGAGACAGGACACATGAGGCCTGTGAAGGCTCAAGCCAGACGACAGCCCAGCAAGGAGAGGTGACATGGGCATGAAGACCCACTCCTCACTAAGGAGCTGTTGGCAGCACTGATGGCTGCTGGGAGAAGGAGAATCTGCTTGCATTAACGGCATGGCCCTTGGTGGACTGGCCACACTGTAGTTAAGGCCACACAGCTTACAGTATGTGGGCACCATAAACTGTACTTGATTGGTTAAGAAAAAAAATAAAAATGACACAAAGTTGGGTGGGTAGGGAAGGAAGGGTGGATCTGGGAAGAGCTGGGGGAGGGGTGAATATAAGCAAAAAGCATTGTAGGAAATTCCCAAAGAACTAACCAAAAAAAAAAAAAAAAAAAAAGGAAAAAAGAAAAGGGGAAAAATATTTTTTAAATGAAAATAGCCTTTACTTGCTAAAATGGTGGTTAAATTGGAGACTAGCATCTTTCCTTTTGTCTTGTATTAAATTAGCCATTCTATTTCCTTCCACAAAAAAATTTGTATTAGCTTTATATTTTAAATGGGTCTCCATTCTAGAGTATCTAGAAAATTATACAATTTCATTAGGTACAAGACAAAACTATCACAAGATGAGTAGCCAAATATGCAAAAAAATAATCACAAAATATTATATATAGTATGATGTACTGGCTGGTTTTGTTTGCCAACTTGACACAAGCTAGAGTCATCACAGAGAAAGGAGCCTCAGCTGAGGAAATGCCTCTATGAGATCCAACTGTAAGGCATTTTCTCATTTAGTGATCATTGAGGGAGGGCCCAGCCCATGGTGGGTGGTGCCATCCCTAGGCAGGTGGTCACAGGTTCTATAAGAAGGTGGGCTGAGTGGACCAGGGGAAATAAGCCAGTAAGCAGCTCCCCTCCATGGCCTCTGCATCAGCTCCTGCCTCCAGGATCCTGCCCTATTTAAGTTCCTGTCCTGACTTCCTTCAGTGATGAACAGCTGTTGTAGAATACTATAAGGTGTGTTACTTTTGTTTATGTTGCATTTGTTTAACTCTGTGAAGCTGTGTTACTGTGCCTGTCTAAAACACCTGATGGTCTAATAAAGATCTGAATGGCCAATAGTGAGGCAGGAGAGAGAAATAAGCAGGGCTGGCAGGCAGAGAGAATAAATAGGAGAAATCTGGGAGGAGGTAGAAAGAAGCCAGAGAAGGAGAGAAGGACAGTGGGGGCCAGCCACCCAGTCACCCAGCCAGCCATGGAGTAAGAGTAAGATTTACAGAAGTAAGAAAACGGTAAATGCCCAGAGGCATAAGGGTGACAGGATGATTTAAGCTAAGGAAAGCTAGCTAGAAACAAGCCAAGCTAAGGCTGGAATTCATAATTAAGAACAAACCTCCATGTGTGCTTTATTTGGGAGTTGGGTGGTGGGCCCTCCCCCCCAAAAAATAAAAACAGTATCAACACTATTTCTCTCTGTAGTCATTACAGTATGTCTTTCCAACAATATTCAAATAAATGTTAGCTTTTTCAATGTAATTTATCTGCTATGAGTACTATTTATTGTGTCCTGGGTAAGCACTGACTTGGCTGCATACCCACCTCGGGTGCTGAAGAAAACCTTCCTGATGGGATCAGCATGAATAGCACCGGTCTTCAAATGCCCTAGTGGTTCTATCAGCTTCATTCTCTACAAGACTGTGGTCCACCTGCTGTCGTGTTGAGGATCAGTGTTAACCAGCGCCCTTACGGACTGTCTTACATCTTCTCTCTCCTAAGGCTTACTAAGGACATCCGCATTTCCCTTTAAAACAGCCTCCAGTGCTCGGGAGAGAAGACCTTCCATCAGCACTTGCTTCCCACTTCAGCACAGCTGTGGGCTTACTCTACTTCTGAATTTTCAGTTTCCCACCAGATGAACAGCATGGTTCTTGTTTTCTCATCCCCAAAAGTTTCTGTATGGTTTTTAGACTCTCACTGCACTGGACACAGTGGTACCGACTCACCATGCTAGCCCTCAGGAGACAGAAGCAGAAGAGTTCACTGCCAGCCTAGACCAGATAGTGAGGCTGTAACTCAAAGAAACAAAACATTTCTAAAGAGTGAACTGTCGGCAGCTCTTCACTAGGGATGGGGCCCCATGAGATCATCTCATCCACAAGGGCATGTCAGCTGGTGTGGTCATTGCTCAGGCCTCGTTTAGGTAGCCATGTTGTTAAGATTTCATGGGTTAGTATCCAATACCCAGTGGTCAACCCTAAAAGCATATACATATGAGCAACACTAAACAGACTTGGTATTTTTATTTATAAATATAACAACAGTAATTAAAGAAGAAGCCATTAATTTGAGAAGGAGTTGGGAGGGACATGGGTGAGGCTGGAGGCAGGAGAGGGAGAAGAATGATGCAATTATATTTTAATTAAAAATAAAATAAATTAAAAACAATTGATACTATCCTAGTTATCAAAACATAAAAGTACATAAAGAAAATTATCTTTCAGGGGTTCAGTAAACACTATTGTATAATGAAATTTTTTTTAAAAAATGACTTCTCTCATTGAAAGCTCCTTCTGTCCCTACAAACCTGGGATACAATCAATAGTCCTTCCAAGAGAACTCAGGATCTCCACAAGGCAGACTCACATGAGAGAATCAGGCCCAGTTCCAATTATAAATGTCCTGAAATGCTAGAGAGAAATCCAGCCCCCTCCATCCACTTGAGCCCAGAAAAGAATTATATGCAGTATATACCTAACAAAGAGCAAGGGAAAGACAGAAGCCACCAGCATCCAGAATCCAGGAGAGAAGGGGAAGCAAGAGAGGGGTGTGCTGACCTGAGACGGGGCAGCTCAAGGAGTTTGGGTAACAATATCCTGAGGCTGTGAGGAGGGTTCCAAGGGCATGCTGGTTCAACTGTCACCACATACAGCACGGGGAGCAGGGCAGGTTCTAGAAAACAGGCTGGAACTGGCAAAGTGACTCAGAGGGTAGGGGTACCAGACACAGAAATTCCATCCCCAGGACCCGAAGAACTCACGCCACAAGGCTGTTCTATGACCTCCACATGCGCACTGTAACGTGTGTTCCCCACACACAAAGTCTTGTCGGAGAAACCCAAGTCATCTTTTTATTGCCTGTAGGATGTGTACTAGCCCAGACAAAACTAGATTAAGAAATAGATCACTCAGTTGATGGTAGATGACAGACAGACAGACAGACAGAGAGATCCATCAGTCAAGTGAACAGCTAATAGATAAAAATATATTGAGAAAAGAGTCAATAGACAGATCATCCACCACCGACCAAACCCCTAGGGCTCCTGCAGAGCCAACATAAAACCTTCACTTCCACATGTTAGGCGGTAAATTAAGTGAAGAAAAAAAAATCCACACTATAAATGAGCTAGCTAAAGATTATATGAACATAAAGAAAAAAAAACTAAAATGACTTAACCTTAGTGGATGGAAAAGGCATGTGTGTTAGCACCCAAATATTGCAGAAAAATCAGACAAAAGTTGGCTATTTTTTAAAAAAAAAAAAAATTAAAGTAAAAAGTGGCACACATAAACTAAAGGAGAGAGCTGAACCAAGAGAAGACCATCCGCAGCCATCAAAGGCTTGATGTGCCGCTTTTAAAAATTAGCCATTCAAAAAGCTAAGACAAACTGGGGCAAATCTTAAAGCAAAGGCTGAGCCAGGAGTTGTCGGCTGTCACGGGATGCCCGGTATTTATCGCAATTCCCTAGTGAATAGATACTGAAAATACGGGTAAGTAATATTCAAGAGATATCGGGGAGAAATGATAAACAGACTTAGGGAGGAGGGGGATGGAGGAACGAGACCAGGATAAAAAAGAAAAAGGATGCAAGGAAGATAAATATAATGAAATCCACATCTCCGCATATCAAGCTGAGACATCAAAGACAAAGGGGAGGATTGAAGGTGGCCGGGACAGAGGAGAGATTATCTACAAAGGAAAGAGCCTGATGGATACAAGATTCCTCCTCTGCCGCAGTAGAAGCCAGAAGGTAATAAAATCATACCTTCAAAGTACGGAGGAAAACAACTGCTAACCTATATATATATCAGGCAGAATTATGCAAGAATGGAGTCAATTGAAGAAACATTGCGGTGAAGGCTGACAGATTTTATGGTCATACACACTTAATTGAAGGACTATTAGGGTTGATCTTCAGTAAGAAGGGCATTAAATCCAGAAGGGAAAATCACTGACATTCAAGAAGCAGAGATTAAAGAAAATTAGTCAGCAGGTTGATAAATCAAGATAAGAACTGATACAATTAAAAATATAATATGTAGGGGGCTGGGAGATGGCGCAGCCTCCCAAGCATGAGAGCACTCACATAACACAACAGGGTGTCTCAGAGACAGTCTCAGCTGAGCTTTAAAAGAGCAGCCAGAAAATGACATTCGGTCCTCCACCAACCCACACACGGGCTGTTCTGGTTTCTTTTTGTTGCTGTGATCAAGTACCCTGAGAACAAGACACTTGGGGGAGAAGAGAGGCTATTTGGCTTATGGTTCCAGGTTACGGTCTAACACTGAGCAGAAATCGAGGCAGGAACTTAGCAGGCCACGTTACATGCAGCGTCAGGAACAGAAAGACTGAAACACATACTTGCCTGCGTGTCTTCTGCTCTCGCTAGCTTTCTCCTCGTACCACAGAATGAGCCACCCATGTTCAGATCAGGCCTTCCCATATCAATTAACAATCAAGACAACCCCACAGACAGGTCTGCAGCCTGATCTACAGAACTCTTCATTAAGACTCTCTCCAGGGATTCTAGGTTGTGCCCTGCTGATTGTTAAAACTTGCCAGCACCCTGGGGCACTGTGTAGTGACGTGGGGTGGGACTAAAAAAAGGGGCAAGTATGATGTGCTGTTCTATAGCCCTGAGCATCCTCCCTGCCTTACAGGCATCTTTAAGAGGAAGGGGCAGATCGAGCTGAGTTTCACAGTTTCGAATGCACGTATTTAAGGTATACCACGTGTTCTGATATACAAAATAAGGACTTCATACTACAGTTAAACTAATTAGCACATCCTTCCTCCCACAAGGCCACACTTCTGTTCTATGATGAGAGCCACTGAAACCTGCGTAAGAGTTTGAATTAGACCAGACCGGACCTCCAAATGACTGAAGGAACAAGAGAACCCTCAGTCTACTCCCACATGACAAGGGGACTCTAGATACTCACCTGAGCACAGATGGGGGCAGAGATGAAATGTTCTCCAATGTGCACGTAGACTTGAAAAACTACAATGACCTCACTAGACCTAACTGGTATTTGAAGAACCTGACCTGAATGAAAAAAAAAAATGCATGCAAAGTCTAAGGAGATCGCTCAGTGGGTAAAATGCTTGCTCAACAACCATGAAGACCCAAGTTCAGACCCCCAGCACACAAATAAATGCCAAGTATGACAGCTTACGCTTACAACCCCAATCCTGGGCAGGTGAAATGAGACCTCTGGGGATGGCTGGCCAGGCAGCCTATCTGGACGGGGGAGTTCCAGGCCCAGTGAGACACCCTGTCTCAAAAATAAGGTGCAGAGAGACTGAGGAGGACAACTAGGACAGAGTTAAAGAGGGATGGACAGACTGCACCTTCCAAACTGTTGACAGTTCAATGCATATGGTAATGACTATGATCAAGAAGCAGAGAATTATGGACTCAGCAAAGGCTCAGATTCTTTGAAGCTCTGATGAAAACAGTATAGACCAAAGCAGAGGCGAAGGGATTGCAATTGTCCCCATACTGACAGCCAATGAACTTTTGATCCAGGCTCTGTGATGTGAGAAGGGGAGCCTTGGAAATAGATCCCCCCTTTCCTGTGACCACAGCAATTAAATGTGCAAGTTGGCAGCCTCCAGCACAATGCAATCCTGACCGCACGGTGTCTCTCCCCTTCCAGGGTGAGTTCTGAGCAGAATACAAGGAACTGCTTCACCTCATTGGCCAAGGACAACAAGAACAGGCCTTGGAGAGACCAAACAGGAGGAAGAATGTGTTTCACATGGCAGAGGAGAGACGCTGGAGATTAAAATGGTTGGACAAGAGCCTGGTCACCATTTCCCACTGATCTCCTGCAAAAGCCACCAAAAAGCAAATTCCACTGCCCCTAAAGCACCAGGATTGGCAAAAGGTGGGATCCCTGCCAACTGTCAAACCTGGCATGTGGGCTGCATCCTGGACACACAACTTCCTCCTGGGCTGCACATTCAAGCATGATCAGAACAAAACCCACACAGCCTCATCCCCTATCGACATTACAGCCACTGCCATTCTCTTCACTACACTCTGAAGCCTGGGTTCAATTCCCAGGACCCATATGGTGGTTCAAAACCTTCTGTAACTCCAGTTCCAGGTGGATCTAACATCCTTTCCTGCCTCCTTGGACTCAAGGTATGCATGTGGTGCTCAGACATATATGCAGGCAAGACAGTCATATATATAAAATAAAGTAAATAAATGTAAAAGTAATTAGTATGCCTAGTTTCCAGCCTGATGGTATTCCATTGTTTACCTGTTTGTTTCAAGGACCCAGTATCACACTGTTAACAGGTTTCTTTCTGCTCAAGAGCATCAGTGCATAGAAAGTCCCCTCTCAAAACAGCTCCTTGCCTCACTCCACTGCTGTTTAATCTGAACAATATATCTCTATGAAATGATAGAGAGAAGGATGGCCCACAGAGAGTCATAACCACTGCAGAAGCCTTTTACCATTTCTAAGCAAGTGATGATATTTGAACCCCAAGGTTCTAAAAATGTACACTGGTTACATCTTCGAGTGTCTGCTGGCTCCCTATATTGTAAGTGCATAATCAGATGGTTAGAGCAAGAAAATTTGTGTGCCCACCTAGGGAAGCAATGAATATTGATCAAACTTTGGAAGACTGTTGAAGAGAACTCAGTGATCCAGTGCTCGCCTAGAATGTGTGAGGACCTGAGTTTTATCCCCAGACACACACACACACACACACACACACACACACACACATCATAAGTGAAATTAAGCAACTTAACTGCCTTGCATTTATACAGAAACGACTGGCTGGCCAATAGTCAAATTTAGTTTCCCAAATAAAAATAAACTCACCCTTCTATAAGTTGCCTTGGTCATGGTGTTCTATCACAGCAACAGTAAAGTAACGGATGACGTAACAGTAACACCGAGGAAACCCCCTCCTCCTCCTCTATCCGCAGTGGGTAGCTTATCATTTCGTGAGAGCCTAAGGTCCTCTCTCAAGGCGCATTATCCCCAAAGCAGCAGCAGGCGGCACAGGTGCAGACAGGTGTCACTGTAAGCATGGACAGGCTTCCTGGCCAGCTGTTCCCGCCTCTTCTGCAGACCATTCCAGCTAATACTGCCACCTTAAGCAGGACGCGGGCCTGCCGACGTAGTGAGGGCGACACAGAGCACTGTGGTTGCTGGTTTCCCTCTCATCAGAATGGGTGAGAAAGGACCCCCATGTCCATACACAGCTGGCTTCCAAGACGCACAATGTTCTACTTAGCAGGGACCCCACCTTTCTCCAACGACCTCCTTGGCCTGCCCCCGCATAGGTACTGCAAAAAGGACACACTTCAAGATGCAAGGTCAGCTCTGGTTATCGGTAGCTAGCTAAGATGTCTCAGAAACACAAAACCATGGACTTCCAGAACTCTCCAAGACTTCGGAAGGGCAGCCGTCTGGGGGCCATGCAGTGAATGCTGTCCGCCACAGTACAGGTAGGAGCTAGGAGGAATCCAGGTCTGGGGTGATTGCTTCTTTGGACAGTCTAGGATACCTCATGTCCCTCTCTCTCCTGTGCAAAACAAATACATGTGAAAGACAGCAAGCCACCGCTGATCCGGTTGGTGAGGTGGGAGGAATGCACAAAGCATGACCCACTTGGCCACAGTTGGGGTTCTCTCCACCCTAAGCCCAATTATTCTGCTCTGCCCTGTGAAGTCCCCTGCCATGCTGCAGTCCTGGACCTACCCATGACTGACAGGCCAGGGAGCATCATGGTACAGCTTCCACAGCCTGTACTTCATGGTAGCAAACCCAGGCCTCACCTCACAGAAGTAGCAAAGCCACTGGGGAGTTAAACTGGCATTACCAGCACTGCCCACAAAGCCAGTGTCCACATCGCCAAGGGATCGTGTCAGATGACACGAGGCGACTGAGAACAGCTGGAGAGCCTAGACGAAGCGTTACCTGCCAGAGAGCCAAGACCCACTGCATCCCCACTCTCAACCCAGGCCATTATGTAGCTGGAAGTCAACTACCAAGAGGGAGGGCACTTTGGGAAGAAGATCCTGACCCCAAAGGGTGGATCCCTGGGCCCTGCATACAGATCTGGTTTTAATCCAGCCCAGTTGCATGACCTTAGCTCCCTCCCTTTCTCTGTTCAGTAGACACTCAGTACTTGTGAAGATACTGAGATAAGGGCTACGAAGCATCTGGTAGGTAGAAAACATAACAAATGACAGCTGGTTATCATCACCACCAGCGCCAGCGTGCCAGGCAGTTGTGTACTGGTAAATGTGTCTTAGTTGTGTTTAAGTTGTTTCTAGTTTGCCATAATTGCCAATTTCCATGGTACACACCTCCCTCTGGGGCCACCTGGAAGCTACCAATACGACGCCACAGAAGGCAGAGTTGAGAAGAGAGACACCTGGCTCCTGTAAGCTGTTCCCCCCGTCTTTTGGGGGCCCTGCGGTCACACCTCTGTCAGGCACTGTGGCTACCCCATATGTGTGTGGCAAAGCTTCCAGCACACGTGCACACTTGGAAACACTTAGAAAAATCATTAACTATACCTGTCGGCATAGTACTATGGTTAAGATATTGCGTTTGTTTAGGGAAGGGAAGGAGAGGGAAAGGTGGGTAAAAGGGAAAGAAGAGGAAAGGAGCAGGACAGAGAAAAGGAAAGAGAATGAACAATGGTCCAGAAAGCGGGTGAGCACAGATGTCCTAAGGACGCACAGGCTACAAGAAGCAAGTGAGGAACACTCCCCACCCACTTCCTCTCCCGTTTCTGATCACAGGCGTTGCCTGGAGCAAACGCCTTGGAATTCCAGCAGAGAGCCTGTCTAAGGCCCCTTCGCTGATGAGCTCGCTTCCGCGGTGATGTCTCAATTTTTCTTGGAGCCACTGGAGAGTCTCAACTTGAACAGGACCTCCTTCTACTGCCTTTCGTCTGTGTGTGGAGATGGCATCTTTTAAAATGGCCTGCCTGCACGTCTAACAAAGTGACCTATGCTGATTTCCTCATGACCTTCACTGAAGGAGACTATAAACCTGGGAGTGACCTAGCTGCATCTCAACAAATGTCATTTATTCCCTGGTGAATTTTGACAGCGATGACACCAAGGTCCTTCCAATTCTAAGACCGGATAGTCCCACAAACACACATTAAAGAGGCTTAGTGAAAAATCCTTCTGGAAAGAGCTGTTCACCGGGAAACACACCTCAGGCACGGAACACATTTCCCTTGCCAGTCCTCCAACCACAGCAGAGCCAGGATGACCTTTGGAGAGGATCCTGAGAGCAGCCCACATGGATTCACTCTCCCCGACTAAATGGAAAGGCCTGCCTCTGACAACCTGCCTGGTGCTGGGAATTCTGCAACATGCCAGTCTGTGGCTGACAGCTTGGAAGAACATTATGTTTAACCAAGTTAGAGTTTTCCTTGAAAATATACTCATGCCTTCATTTCCAATGGTCTTTGCAGATTCTAGGGCATAAATGAGGCAAGTATGCTGTTTGCCTAACCTTCCTCCCTTCCTCCCTCCCTCCATCCCTTCCTCCCTCCCTCCCCTCTGTGCCTCACAATGTGGTATTCATTGGAAATGAGACAGTGTAAGCCCAGAACTTGTCTCCATCCTCAGCACAGGCTCAAGGATCTGTGTGAGGCATGAAAGGCCCTCTACTCCGTGATGATGTAAACACAGAGAACACGGGGAAGAGGACAAGCCACGCTGAGCCAGGATCAGGGCTCAGAAGTGGGGAGGCAGAAACAGTCATGAGGCCACATGGATTGTTGCGGAAGCTATAACTCCTCCCACTTGTCAGTGGGGCTCGAAGGAAGAGAGCCTTCAAGATCACAAGCAGCAGATTTAGAAAACAGAGGTGCCTGGAAAGGCAAGACAAAGTCATATTCCGGAAGGGTGAACTCCATGACAAGTTGGAAGACCTTTAGAGTTGAGTCTGTAAGATGAATCTGCGAAAGCAGCTTTGTAGACCAAGAAGAAACAGGACAGAAAATCGCCTGGTGGGGCAGGGGGGCTGTGTGCTCCGGAGAAGGGGAGATGGGAGTGTGAAACTCAAGGGCCACACAGAGCAATGCACACAGCCTGTAGAGACAACCGACAGGGAGTGGGTGAAGCAGAGGGACAATGATAGGCTGTCGGATTGAATCTGACCCCAAAGCAAGAGTGGGTGACATTGTAATAAACAGTACTGAGGTCCCTAAGTAGATGAGAGCAGGCAAGCTCCCTTCTTTAGGGAAAAAGAACTAAAAACAGGGCAAAATTTGTAACAGAAGTTCATAAAACACATAGAACAGAGCCACTCCAGAGGATTCGTCCAGAGAATAGCAACAGCTGCTCTGAGTAAACCCCGGTGCTACGCAGGGGCTGTCTACCTACCTACCTATCCAGCCCTGCCGCCTGGGAGCCAAGGGATAGGTGAGTGGGAGTTTGCACCCTATGGTGGGTTCTGGCCCTCCCCAGCCATGCACTAACAGCAGGGAATTGCTTAATCACAGTCCTATGGCTCAGTCTCATCAACTGTCAAATGAGAATAAGATTAAAATCCCCTCCCAGGGGTGGCTGAGATAACTGAGTCACTTTGTGTTAAACAGCAGAGCCCAGCACCAAATGTTTAGCACGAAATACCAATCAGCACTTGAACAGGAAGTGAAGAGGGACCCAAGACAGGAAGTAGCTATAGCTCAACAGGGTCACAGAAGATGCGTTACATAGGCCAAGTATTCAAATTGGATCAAAATCATCGCCATTTCCAAGATGGTGTTAATAACTGCCCACTCCCATGTACCATCCTGTCCAACTTCTGAGATGAAAATATCTCAAGGGCCTCAACTCCACAGGCAATGGGGTTTGGACTGTAGCCCACACACCTGATATCCAAAGAGCAACAGAAAAACACTTGTAGGTGTCTCCCGCAGGAGGTGGCCTTTCTTTGATCACTCCCCTTTGGCCATCCACGTCCTCCCGGCCACCCTCCCATTTCATGACAGTGCCATCCTGTCTACTTCACTGCTGCCCTTCCCAGCTGTGGCCCCTGGTCTCCAGCATAAAGAAATACAATGGTAGCAACATGAGAATGTCACCCTTCTGAGACTCTACTTAATGGGGACAGCTTGGGAGGCCCTATACAATGTACTGAGTAAACCTTTTCTATTTCAACCCACCTTGTTTGACTCAATTGATGGCACAAGGATTTACGACCAGCCTTATGGCCTCATCAATTAGCCAGCTGGGCTATTGCCCCAGCTTACAGAACTGTCATATCTGTGGATTTATGGCATTCTGGGTAAAGCGGCATCATTGCCCTCACTTTCCTGTGTGAGCATTCATTTCACGCTGAGAGATAATTCATCATGGTTATTATGGGAACACCAACATAAACAAAAGAGGAAAGAAACATCTAGGCTATGGTCTAATTGCCTGAATCAATCTCTAGAGGAAAGGAGACGCTTGGTAAAGTCAGCTGGCTTCAGATGAGCTCATGTGCTCAGTGTGGTTACCCAACTCTAAAGCTATTCATGTTCAAACAGCCAAGTATAAGGTGAAGGGTCCACTGTAGGTCTGCAGCCAAGCGTTCACAGTGCTCTCTGTTGGGATAGCTAGGCTGTGCTCACTCTATAAATGCAGATTTTAAGTGCTATATTTAAAAAGCCACCGAGTCAGTATAGTATCCCCGCAGCATGATCAAGTGTCTTCAGCCAATGCCCTTGGCATCAAAGGACCTCATTAACACAAACACACCAGCATATTTACACCTTCCTTCCCAGCAGAAAGCCAAGGATTTACCGTGGGTCTCACATGTAATTTTCTGTTGTGTTTGGTCTTGTCTTATTTCATGATACCAGTTGTGAGGTGACCTGGGATGGGTGGAGTTGGTTTGGAGAGCACAGAGGCTGGACAGTGAGAAAGCTATATGGATTATTCTTCTGTTCTTTCCTACTCTGTTATAACTCTCCTTCTCATATAAGGTGATCAAAGCTGCAAAGTCCCCAGTGCACCCTGCAGACAGCTCATCTGCTTAGGAAGAATATACCTGTGTGAAAATGACAAGTGAGAGAAACATTGATCTTACTGATCCTAAAACATGGCTTGCATCATCTTGTAGAGAGGGATAGAATTTTCAAATAGATTAGAAAGTAGAGACCCCAAACAAACAAAATTTTCCTATCCCCATGATGTAAAGGTTGCCATGAGCAACTGTTAGTTTGGGTGACATTTGCACAATTGAAAAAAGCATGGATCTGGGAGACAAGGGTGCAGGCTCAAATGCAGACTCCTTCCAGCAAGCACTCTTCCTGGGAGAGGCTTTGTATCCACGAGAGTGAAGCCGAGTTTCCCAATATGGCGGTGTCAGGGAGGGTGCAGCAGGCTGGGAACCTCTGACCAGGAACCAGACAGGCCTGGAGGGCAGAAACTACTAGAAGCCACTAATGTGCAGTCTCTTACATCACAGGATCCCAGAGAAGCATGCTAGCATGTTCACCCCTCCATGCTTCCTAGGAGAAAGCCAAGGATGGTGCCATGGGTCTCACTCATCACCCAGACAATGAAAGCTGTGAGGGGCTATTTTGGAGAGGTCATTAGTGTACAAAAGATTTCCATCTAGTGGTGCTGTAGGATACAGGAGATGGGCTCAGAGAGAAGGTCACGGAGGTATTTGGAAATCATCAGTACAGGGGTAAGATTAGAAGCCAAGGGTGGGGTATGTCACCAGGAAGTACTAGGCTGGTCCCTTCTGTAATAAGTGGATTGTGCATTTGTTGTGAATTATTGTTCCCTTCCTCAGCACAAAAATGAAGCTCCTCTGTTGTCTCCTGACTGTATGTCTCAGTAGGAGGGTTTACTTTTCTCTCCATTAACTATGGGCTTAGCCATGGCCTGTGTCAGCCCAGTGAATGGGCAAAAGTGAAAGTGAGTCAGTTCTAGATGGCAATGTGCCAAAGAATCACATGTGCCCACTTACCCTGCAAACATCTGCCTGCTCCCCACCACAGCTGCTGCCCCTTCATCCTGATGTGAAGGACATCTGGAGCCCCTTCATGATCAGCTGAGCATGAGCAAGCTCAGTCAACCCCAACATGGTGTTGCTATACCGTATTGAGATTTTTTTCAGGGATGCTTGTCACTATAGCAAAAGGTGACTGAGACACCAAAGAACTTACCCCACTAAAGGAGGCTCCAACAGACTGGGCTAGACTCTCTCAAAGATGCCAGACCATTAAGCTAAAAGAGTCCAAAGGGCTGATCTGTTCAAGGTAAGCCTGAGACAGTCCTGGAATGGCCAAGTGTTTGCTGGAGAAGAGCAGCCCAGCCCGTCTCAGATACTCTCCACCATGGACTTCCCAGTATAGTGACTCCACTTACAAATGTCTAGTGGACCAATGATCCAGCAGGTTGCTGTATGCCTGAGGACAAATGAGTCTTTTGCTGGTTGGCCTCCAGGTTGCTCCCTGAGCACAGCATAGGTAGAGAGTTCTGTGACGTGCTCAGAAAGGCCCCAGAAGGACTCCAGGAAGGGCAAGGGGCTCAGGTACACTCCCAGGGGCTCCAGGCACAGGGGGGAAGGTGGTTACCTAGTCAGAGGCTGCACATACCTGGTACCTCCTGTTACCCCGATCTGGGCTCTTCCATCTCCACAGGGCAGTGTGACACACCAGTGTTCCTCCTCACACAGGGGCCAGTCTGCCTAGGGGAGGGAGCACTCACTCACACCCTCTGACTGAGGCTGGTGCCCCCACCTGAGCAAAAGGCTCCCGGGGTCTTTCAGTGTCAGAAGAAGGGCTTGCGTCTGGTAAGCTTCTGACAGCTCTGAAAAGGCCCCACCGGGAGAAAGCGACTCACTTTGGTTGCATTGCATTCAAGAATCTGCACAAATGTCCTCTAAGAAATCCGAAGCAGAGTGATACATGCGGTGTGGAGATCGTGCTTGCATGCGGACTCATCCTCTGGTTTTCTCTCTTCCCCTTCCTCCCCCCCACCCGACATCCACACACACACACACACACACACACATGCACGTGTGTGCTCAAACATGCACACACACTATAACCACCAACGGCACACCACAGACATACAGACAACATGCATACTGCCCACAAATGGCACATACTAACTACACGTATGTGGCACATTCTATAGTGTCTCACACAAACACCACACACAAGCATACAACACATTCCACATCTAGTACATACACAGCACTGACCACCTACATGTCCTAAGTCTATAATACCCACAGTGCACACTGAATAAAGCCAATTAAGACTCATTTCTCTTGCATTACATATCAGTTTTAAAAAGCAATGACTAGCAAACGGTAAGACCTCTGCACATTGGCTTGCAGATGTTCCTCTTGTTTGAAGGAAGCTTCCTTGTCTGTCAGGTGGTGGCAGGGTTTCCACCTGAACTCAAGGCACAACTGCAGCTCCATGCCGTAGAAAGACTGTGGCAATGATGTGCACATCCCCATGGTAGAAAATTACACACACACACACACACACACACACACACACACACACACACACACACACTCCTCCCCTTAGAAACAAAGCAAATGCGTTGTTCTGCATGAAGGGCAAACACCTGACAGACGAGCTCTTCAGCTGCTGGGAGAGGTGGGCACAGAAAGGAAGCTGTGTGTGCACCTGGGACACACAGGAAGTTCCCTTCCACAAGAAATTGCTGTCCTATGTGACACCGAGCCTGTAGATGTCAGACGACACCTGAGCAAATGCCGGAATAAAACACTTGAGATGAGCACTTCCTGCTGGGGAAAGCTGTTCAATCTTCCACACTGCTGCCATCAGTTATCTCTAGCAGTTTCTCCTTTGGAACTGGGGAACCGTCTGGCCAGACACAAGACGTCTCTTCCACCATCCTTCCCACTTCCCACTGTCTGTGAGGCCTGAGAGAACTCCCTGGGAAGCTGAATGCAGGGCCTGGCAGCCTGCCCCTTGGGCCATCCCTACTGCCACCCAGGGTTGTGGCCTCAGTGAACTTCTGGCTCTCTCCAGAGTACACGGAGACCTCAGCTGCAGGGTCCTGCACACCATGCTTGGAACCTCCTTCCCATGTCTTGGCTAAATCCTGTCTGTCCTTCACACACAATGCACGCTGAGTCAGCTCCATTGTGACACCAGCGCTGATCCCCAGGATGTCTTGGTAAGATGCCCCTTCACAGAGCATCTGTCCACCTCCATCATAGGCAGAGGTTTGGAGCAAGGCTCTGTGACCAAACTATCAAAGGCTCACCAGATATAAGGGGATATTCAAAACAAGAACTGAACTGCTCCCATCATTCAAAAAGTCTTACTGTAGGAAAAATAATAACCATGTGTCATGAGGGACAGCTGTTGGGACATAGGACGTCCTGTGATATTCCTCCCTTTGTTCTGTGACGGGATGGAGGCTGAACCCAAACAGCTGTGGATGCTCATAGCTGTGGGGCTTTCTCTGAGGATAGACAAGAGCCCTTGCCATTCAGAATCAACTTGCATCGCTTCAGTGTGAAACCAAACTTTTCCTGGCTCTGACAACTAGTTACCCAGGCTTGCTCATTTGCCTGACGTTCTCTGTGTCTATAAATACCATGACACCCTGAGCAAGAGAGGGAACAGGTTCCTTTGTGGGATCTCTTTATATAACTTTGTCATGCAGCATCTTGAAATAGGCAATATGTCTGATATCTAATTCTGCGAACAGTGATTAACTCATAGGGAAACTACAGGCATCTCTCTCTTCCTTCTGTTTCTCTGTATTTATAGGTTTTCCCACCCAGAATTCATTTATATCTTAGAAAAAATAGAATCACAAAAGATTCACACAAGTTCATCCATTTAAATAAAAAGGAGAGAGAGAAGCCTTCAGGTGCTGTCTTAGTTTGAGTTACTCTTGCTGCGATTAAACACCATGACCAAAGCAACTTGGGGAGGAAAGGGTTAATTCAGCTTATGGTTTCCACATCACAGTTCATCATCCAACGAAGTCAAGACAGGAACTCAAACAGGGCAGGAACCGAGAGGCAGGAGCTGATGCGGAGGCCATGGAGGGATGTTGCTTACTGGCTTGTTCCTCATGGCTTGCTCAGTCTGCTTTCTTCTAGGACTTTCGTATGGGCTAGGCCCTCCCCCATCACTCACTTATTAACAAAATGCCTTACAGGATTGCCTACAGCCTGATCTCATGGAGGTGTTTTCTTAATTGAATTGAGGTTCCTTCCTCTCGGATGACTCTAGCAGGTGTACAGTTGACACAAAACTGTCTAGCACAGGTGCTTTACCCACCTAACGTACCCCATCAGTGGTCAATGACTGATGGACCCCACACCGCCCAAAATGACAGACATAAAGTATAAACATGTTGATTTTAGGGTAGGAAGGAGTCTGTCCAGCATGCCCTTGCTCAGGAGTCACCTGCACACTCCCATATGGCTATGAACTAAGGACAGGAATTGACAGGAGCAGCCTTCATTCTTGTATGTTCCCAACAGTGAGAAACCATGGAGCACAGCAGCAGGCTGAAACCTCACAGTGCAGTGACCCACACAGCGTCCTTCTGGGGACATGCTTCCACAAGGGAGCAAGGGAGCATGTAGCCTCTTCTCCCCTGCCATTGTGTCTCCTCTCAAAGGAGCTCCCAGCACCCTCCCTCCACGTCTCCAAGCTTCTCACCCCTTCTACGGCCAGTGGGGCTAAGGCAGACATGTCCACACACCTTCTCCTCCAGAAACCTCCCCATGTCCTCTGTATCGCATGACTTCTGTATCTCATGACCTTCTCATGATCTTGCCTCTCAAGAGATAAAGAAAGCAGCAAACCATGGCTTTCATTATTAGTGGAAAGGGTCAGCCAAAGGGACCCTAGCCCTTCTAAACGAGTCATCATACTATCCTTATTCCTGCAGACCTCACTGTTTCCATCACAGTTGATGTGAGGAGCTGCCTCCTGCTTGAGGTGGATTACACAGACAACTAATGGTAAATTCTCTCCCATCGACTACATATGTATAGCACCTCAGTCCTTGCACAAGAGTGTGCAAGACTCTCAGCTTCTTATCGAGGAGCTCTGATGGAAAGCAGTGAAAAGATAGGAGACCTCGGCTCCTCCATCCTTGCTTCTGTCCCCAAGCAGATCACTGTCCTTGGTCTCTCAGCCAGATGTGCCTGGTCCCTGAGAAACGCACAGACCCCTCAGGGGTCTCAGCACATCCATGGCGACAGGGCTTTGGTGTAGTCTACATCAGACCTTCAAATCCCTTGTCCAGTTTGGACCCTTTCACTTGGGAAAATTTTACCCAGCCTGAGGTGTAGAGGTCTATAAAATACATGCAGCAAGTAACCATTTACTGCTAATAAAATTACAAAGAAGTGTATTTTAAGGGTCTGGAGAGATGGCTCAGTGGTTAAGAGCACTGGATGCTTTTATAGAGGACCCAGGTTCAATTCCCAGCACCTCCAAGGCAGCTCACAACTGTCTGTAACTCCAATTCCAGGGGATCTGATACTCTCTTTGGTCTCCACAGGCACCAGGCACACACATAGTACACATAGTACACAGACATACAGACAGGCAAAACGTGCATATGTATAAAATTTTAAAAAATAAAAATTAAGAAAATTTTAAGAAATGTGTTTTAAGTAATTTTTAGGGGCTGGGGACATGCCTCAGTTGGTAGAGCATATGCCTAGCATGCATGAAGCCTTGGGTTAAACCTCCAACACTAAAGAACTTGGGTGTAGGGGTAAGGAGGAAGCAGGAGAGTCAGAAATTCAAGCCATTACTGGCCACATTACAAATCTGAGGCAAGATTGGGATGCATGAGTTCTGTTTTAATAAAATGTATTTATACACATAATACTGCCATTTGTGAAAGATGAAAATAAATTTATATATTAATAAGATGGATGTGCTTGTGTGTTTTTAAAATTGTTAGATCCTGGGGAACCTGCAGGGGACCTAAGCAGGCCCTCTGAATGTGGGTGACAGTTGTGTGGCTTGGTCTGCTTGGGCAGCTCCTGGCAGTGGGACTTGGATTATTCCCTGGGGCATGAACTGGCTTTTTGGAGCCTGCTCCCTATGGTGGGACACCTTGCTCAGCTTTGATACAGGGGGGAGGAGCTTGGGCCTGCCTCAACTTGATGTGCCAGACCTTGCTGACTCCCCATGGGAGGCCTTACCCTTTCTGAGGAGTGGATGGTGGGGGTGGGGTGGGGGGAAGCAGGAGGAGGGGAGGGAAGGGGAACTGTGGTTGGTATGTAAAATGAAAAAACAATAATAAAATAATACGTGTTTTAAAAAAGTGTTAGATTCTGGCTGAATCTTTGAGACTGCAAGTCAGAGCATCGTCGATGTTTTCAGAGTTGGTCAGGACTTTGATTGTATAACTCTTAAAGCTGAAAATGCCACTTTGCATAAATATTCAGCGAAATTTGACAGAAGTATGTTTAGGGCCATTTCAGAAATTGTTGGAAATTCTGTCCTAATCCCAAGCCAAGCTTCATCTAACAATTATTTTTATGAAACTCAAGTCAGCAACTCCAAGAGCAATTCTTAAAATCAAACATTCAAACAGAAGGCACAGACACACTAACGTGATGCTCGAACATCGGGGAACGATGGCAGAAAACAGAAAAAGAGTGAGCATTATGTTTCTATAAGCACAGAAAACTGCGTGTGTCCAGTGAAAATCTGCAGTTCACGACACAGTCTCCGATCTGAGCTGAGGTGTTTCGGCCGGCGTTGGTGGCGTTGGTGGGGTCGGTCGTGTGAGGACACGTGGAGTGCAGGGTTCATGCTGGGTTTGTTCAGAACCCAAAGCTGCAGTGAAGGCTCATGACACAGCAGAAATGATGGTGCCACCAACACCCCAGGGCCATGACAGTTTGCTTCTGAATTAAATGTTGGTTGACGGATGTTCCAAAACCATTTACTGCGGCCAAACTTTTCACTCCCCCTATATATCCAGTTATCCCCACATTCTCTTTTCACTCCCCTATATATCCAGTTATCCCCACATTCTCTTTTCACCCCCCCTATATATCCAGTTATCCCCACATTCTCTTCCCAGCTCCATATAGCGGTGCCTCAATCCTACAGCTTTTGAAGTTCTACACAGCAGGTGCAACCATTGTTGCTTAAAAACAAATAACCTAGCTCAGAAAAGGCAAATGACATAAACAGACAGGACTCCAAAGAAATTAGACAATGGCCACGAAGCCCCGAAGAGGCAGTGGTCACTTCTGGCTCATCAGACTGGCCATTATAAAAATAAAATTAAACGAAACCAGCAAGAGCTGGTAAGGACACGGGGATGCCGAGAGCCCCCGAGAGTGGCTGGTGGAGACGGGAACTCCACAAAACACCAAATGCAGAGTTACCACATGGTCCACCAGCGCCACTGTGGGCGTCTGGACAAACGGACTAAAAGTGAGAACTCCACGGACGCTGGTGCAGTGCTCACAGCAGCCTAGTTCACAAGAGCCGAATGTGGGAACAATTCAAAGGCCAGTCAATGGCTGGAATACACAAGCAAACCCTGCTTTAGCCACATCATTAAACTTTAAGACATGAAGTACGCACTGATGTGTGTCTCAGAACAGACGTACCTTGAAAACAGGCTAAGTGAAGTGAGTGGTCCCTTAAAGACCTTCCACGCGATTCTCCTTGCGTACCTACAGCAACCAAACCCACAGAGATGGAAAGTAAACTGAAGTTGAGGGACTGGGATGCTGAGAGAAACAAATGGGGGTATTTTAATGGATATACAATTTCTGTTTGGGATAACAATGAAAAAGTTTTAGAAATGGATTAATGGTGACAGTTTACACAATATTATGAATCTTATTGAAGCCCTTAAATTATTTTCTTAAAAATGGGTGAAATGGTAACAATTGTGTTACGTATATCTTACCATAATATATATCTAGAGAATGACAGTTCCTTCAGCCATATCACAGACAGATAAAACCTGCGATGGTCATCAGGATCCAGGCTCTCTCTGCCTTGAGGGTCTACAGCCTCAGCATGCAGCTTTCTTGTTTGTGACCCAACATGGCTGCCCCAACTCCAGTTATCCCCTCAGAAATCCAGCAGGACGGCAGGGAAGAAGAAGGGCAAGGTAATTCCCATCTCTTTAAAGACTCCCTGGAAGTTCGACCTTCCCTTTGCTGGGTCTTCCCGGAGGATTTGGGTTTTCTGAACATGTCTCATTTGGATACAACAGTCACATGGCTATGCTTCCCTACAAAGACCCTGTAGGCTCTGTCCTGGATTTCTGTCTTTACAGATGACAGTCAGGGGTTCTGCTGCTGAGAAGAAACAAAAGCCATTTCTGAGTAATCTGGAAATCACTTGGGGGCAGAGGTGTCTACACCCAATTCACATCTTTAAGTCTTTCTGGGGTCATTGGGCTCTCAGAAAAGGCTGTGAGTGAGCATTTTCTACCAGGATAAACTCATGCTGAAGGATGGGGGAATCTGTGCTCACATGGGGATTTGTAACACAGAGCCAATTATTCTTACACCCTGCCCTCCAATACAGTTCAGTGGACAGATAGCGTGGAAATAAAAAGAAGAAGCAGGCAGAGACATAAGAAAGGACCACATTCTTGTTTCCTAGTCCCAAGCCATTGTAGAGCCTGAAACATCTAAAGATCTAAAACCCACATGGCAGAGAACAGACACTTTTGAGGGCCCACAACAAACACACATTCCACCCAGGTGAGTGCACACCCAGCTGCTTCCTAGGCCTCTGGAGGGATCCCACTTCCATGGAGAAAAGGCACAGCGACTCTAGAAGACAGGCCTCTTACAGGTCAAGGCCATGGCCTCCCACGTGCCCAGAGTGAAGACAGAGAATGGGTTTTTCATGAGTCACAGTAAATTCAGTTTAAAAACAAAACAAAACAATGAAATCAGGAAGGATCAGTAACTCAAAACACCCACGTGTGTTGTTTCTTGAAAGCATGCAGGAGAATTCTGACTTTCAGCTTAAGAGAGTATTTTGTTACTGCTGTGCCTTTCATTTCGAGCAGAGAAGAAATAGACGGTGGTTTTTATAGTCCAACAGGCTTTTAAGGTCCCCAGGCCTGGCCTCCCACGGCTACTTTCTTCTCCTTTGGACCAATCCACTTCACTGTGAGACTGCATCCAGCCTGTTTAGACCTGGGCACGTTCCTGATTCTCATGTCCTGTTGACTACAAAAACTCTCACTCTCTCTCCAAATGTCACAGTCCCACCCAACCCAGCTCCCCTGGTACCTCCCACCTCGTGCCAGGTTCACAGCCCCAAAGCACTTCAGGCCTGAAGTCTGCAAACAAAACCCCATAGATAGTTTTAGAAAGGGCACATGACTGTGGAAACCCAGCGCAGCTGGCCACTTGAAACATTCGTGAATCTGTAAGCATCACAGCCATTCCTCCAGTTCTGGGGACACGTTATACCTACCCCTTGCAACTCCTGCTGTCCACATTAGGCTCTCCAGCAGGAGTTTAATGCAGCTGGACTCCACAGCACTGCCCAGATTCAAGCTCAGATGCCACCGTCCCCGTGAGCACTACAAACACGCCCCATTTCCAGCCTCCTAAGGAGTGGTCACTCACCAGTCACCAGAGACATGCCGATGACTCAAAGAATCACAAAGACAAAGGCTCTGCACTCATCTTTTAGTATGAATGAGACTCTTAAAACAGCAGGTAACAAGATTTGGTGGTGAGCTAGAGAAATTGGGACCCTGTACACCACAGTAAAGGACACCATTATGGAAAACAGTAGAGAGGTTCCTCAGAAACTTAAATATAGAACCATATACGGTCCAGTAGCTCCTACTGCTAAGTCTAGACCTCCAAAGAGCCGGGGGAGGTAGCTGTTGCTTGGGCACTTGCATATGCAGATGCTTTCAGCGGCACCGTTTGTAACAGCCACATTGCAGAAGCAACCGACCACTGACAGAGCGATGCATGAAACGTTGAATGGAGTATCACTCAGCCTTAGAGAGGAGGGAAGTTCTATAGGACGCTGCAATACGGATGAGCCCTGGGGACATCATGCTATGAGAAGCAAGTGAAGCAGACAAATATGCAGTCCCACTCTGTGATGTGCTCATGGGTGATGATGTCATAGAGACAGAAGGTAGGACCGTGGTCAGCATCCGCACAAAGTACCCATGTTCCGTGATTATTGAGTTCCAGATCTGTAAACTGGAAAAGTTCCAGATGGGCTGGGGTGGCAGCTCAGTCCTTAAAGTACCTGCCATGCAAGCGTGAGGACTGGGGTTCAGAACCCCAGAATCCATGTGAATACCAGGTAGGTTTAGAGGCCTGCCTGGAATTCTAAGCTTGGAAAGCAGAGACATGGGAAGCTCTGGGTTCAAGTGAGAGCTCCTACCTCAAAGAATAAGGTGGAGACCCAACTGAGGGAAGTTCTCAACATCAACCTTGGGCTTCTACACATGTGTACATGCACATGCCTCCACATATACACATGTGCCCACACACATACAGACATGCATGCATACATACATGGATATCACATACAGATTCACTTGAAAAGAAAAAGTTTTTTAAAAATCCTGGAATGAGTTTCCTGCAGTGTAGATATATTTCCACTGAACTGCACACTTAAAACATGGTTAATACAGAGCTGCAGAGATGGCTAAGAGGTTAAAAGTGCTGGTTGCTCTTCCAGAGGATCCTGGTTTGATCTCCAGCAGCCACATGGCAGCTCACAACTATAATTCCAGTCCCAGGGGATCCAGTGACTTTTTGTGGCCTCCATAGGCACAGTATATACATGATGCCCACACACATAAATTTTAAATTGTTTATATGATGAAGTTTGTGTTACGAGGTTTTGAACACAATAGGAAAAAAAATCATAAAAACCCTCTCCAAGAGGAGTTTGATGGATTAATCTAGTTCACACATGCAGAGATGCACACACTGGCCATACAAAGTGCGAGCTCCAGAAAGGCCGGGAGGAATTCACACCTGTCTCACACTTGATGACACACATGAATGCTTTCCAACTTGATTTGCTGTGTTTTATCTATTTGGAGTCTGGCTGACCAGCTTCTGTTTCCCAGTTACTGTTTCCTGTGTTGCTCCCTCGGGCCAGATTGCTTTGAAGTTTTAAGACGTCCATTTTAAAAGTATTCCCTATCAGAATGACAATTCAAAAGTCTGTAAGCGCCATCTGATGCTGGGCATGGTGGCGCATATCTATAATATCAACACTTGGAAGGCTGAAGCAGGAGGATCACCACTTGGTTAGAGACCAGCTTGGGCTATGGAGTGAGTTCCAGGCTGGGCTGTTGTGTAAGATTGTTGTTGAGGGATGGGGGAGGGGTAGTAGAAGACCAAGGAGGAGGAGGAAGGGGGAGAAGAGGGGAGGAATGGGGAGAGGGGAGGAAAGGGGAGGAGGGAGAGGAGAGAGGGAGAGGTAGAGGAAAGAGGAGGAGGGAGAGGAGGGGGGAGAAGGGGGAGAGAGAAGAGAGGGGAGAGGGGGGAGGGAGAGGAGAGGGGAGGAGGGACAGGAGAGGGGGAGGGAGAAGAGGGGGAGAGGGAGAGGAAAGGGGAGGAGAAAGGGGGAGGGGGAAGAGGGGAGGAGGGAGAAGAGAGGGGAGGGGAAAGAGGGAGGGAGGGGAGAGGGGAGGAATCTTTTGCAGCTCCCTCAGTTTCTCATAAAATTTTAAATTCTCTGCTGTGGGATAATGCTCTTTTACACTGGTTTAATAAAACGCTGATTGGCCAGTAGCCAGGCAGGAAGTATAGGTGGGGCAAGATGAGGAGAATGTTGGGAAGAAGAAGGGCAGAGTCAGGAGTCGCCAGCCAGACACAGAGGAGGCAGGATGACAAGGCAGAACTGAGAAAAGATACCAAGCCATGTGGCTAAACATAGATATTTAAATTATGGGTTAATTTAAGTATAAGAGCTAGTCAGTAATAAGCCTGAGCTAATGGCCAAGCAGTTAGAAATATTATTAAGCCTCTGAGTAATTATTTTATAAGCAGCTGCAGGACTGAGGGTCCAGGTGGGACTGGAGAAACCTTCCAACTACAATTCTCAATTATTCTGTAAATTTGAGGCCCTTCTTTTTATTGGATAAGAATTTAGCTGTAGTTGGTGTGACAATTTGAAATGTGACCACTTTCAAAGGCAGCAGGATGGACCCATCATCTTGAGCCTGCCTGAAAAAAATCATAGATCCGGTGACAGAGTACAGAGGTCACAGGTGTGTGCAGAGCCCTACTGGGCTCGGTTTCCAATCATTGATAAAACAATGTGTCCAGACACATTGAACTAACAATGGATAACCCTAAAAAGGGCAAAATGGACTCATCAACAGCAGATTTGTAATGCACTCTTGTGATCACTGATGGTGGTCATGATTGCATTCATTTGTTCATTTCAGTTTTGAAGTTACAAGGTAAATATTCACCACAGGACTTCTAGGAACCAGGCAGTAGGTGTGGTTGGCCCCAGTTGAGAGCAAACACTAGCCTTATTATTCTAGAAGGTTCAGTCAGACAGTAAAGGAAGCTGGTGCTAACAGAGCATGGCCATGTCATGAGCCGGTGATTTCCCAGTTTTGGGGGATGCACTGGAAGAGGAAACAGAAAGTTAAAAATCAGAGAATATGGGGAACATGGCAGCTCATGCCTGTAATCCCAGCACTTGAGACTGATTCAGGAGGATTGTACTGAGTTTGAGTTGGGTCTGAGCCACAGACTGAGTTTCCTAGAAACTCAGTTTCCAAAATAAATAAATTAATTAATTAATTAATTAATTAATTAATTAAATTAAAGAACCAACCAAAGATAAAAAAATAATTTGGTGGAGAAGTAAGAAATGTCCATGCTAGATCATAAATTCCTAAATATCTGGCCTGGTATCAATCTACCTCCCCTCTAACCCAAACCCCCTGAGCCTGGCTAAAGCATGCTGAGTGGGAAAGCCTGCACGCCCAGACTGAGAGGGCAGAGAAAAGCCTTCGCTGTTTGCTTCTGTTACCTGACTAAGCCCTAACATTGCTTTAAGTCCAGGCCACTCTAAATCTGTTGCAATTAATAATATGAAAATCAGCAGCAGCAGGGGTGGGGAGACAACTCGGTTAGCATTCTCCATGCATGAGGACCTGACTTTGATTCCCCAGCACCCATGTAAAAAGTGAGGTGTGGTGAACACCTATAATCTGAACTGGGAAGGTGGGGACAGGAGGACTCTGGAGCTCACTGGCCAGAATCAGTGAGAGATCCGTTTCAGCTAGGGTTTCTGTTGTTGTGATAAAACACCAAGGTGGGGTGAGGACTGATTTCATCTTATATTTCTAGATTACCTTCCATCACTGAGGGAAGTCAGGACAGGAACTCAATGCAGGAGCAAATGCAGAGGCCATGGAGGGGTGCTGCTCACTGGTTTGCTCCCCATGGCTTGCTCAGCCTGTTTTCTTACAACACCCAGGACCACCTGCCCAGGGTGGCACCTCCCACAGTGAGCTTGACCCGCCCTCATCAATCATCAGTCAACTAAATGCACCACAGGCCTCTCTGGGGGAGCATTTTCTCGACTGAGGTTCCCTCTTCCCAGATAAGGTCTAGCTTACTGACTTAGCTTAGGGTTACTATTGCTAGGACACCACAACTAAAGGCAACTTGAGAGGAGAGGGTTTATTTCACTCACACTTCCATAAAACCGCTCATCATCAAAAGCCGTGAGGGCAGGAACTCAAACAGGGTAAAAACCTGGAGGCAGGGGCTGATGCAGAGGCCATGGAGGGGTGCTGCTTACTGGCTTGCTCAGCCTGCTTTCTTACAGAACCCAGGACCACGAGCCCAGGGATGGCACCACCCACCATGGGCTGGGCCCTCTCCATCAATCACTAAGGAAATTCCCTACAGCCTGATCTTATGGAGATATTTTCTTGATTGAGGCTCCCTCCTCTCAGATGACTTTAACCTGTGTCAAGTAGACATAAAAGTAGCCAGCACAGATCCTGACTCAAAAAATAAGGTGGAGAGAGAGAGAGACACCCATTGTGTACCTCTGGCCCCTACATTCATATGCACATATGCACATTTGCATCCATGAGCTTGTGAATACACACATGAGCGCACACACACGTGGAATCACACACTCATACACACAATCACCAGCTCCCTTGAGGAGCCTTCATGCCCACCGCTCACTACCAAAACCTCTAAATTTGCTGTACTACCCCAGTGGTTGTCCTGCACAGGACCCCATCATCCCCCCCCCCATGTGTCATAACAAACTGTGGAGACAGCAAAGGGCCCTCCAGTAGGATGAGAGGATAGACCAGCAGCAGCACATCCAGTCCGTGGAGTACTACCAGGCGATGAACAGGAGCCATGGACCAGAGAAGGCTGCAGAAGGCCTCTGCGTGCATCCTGTTGTGAGAAAAGTCAAGAGCAAACACTGGGCACTGAAGGTCTCCAAACACAGGATGTTCTGGAAAAGAAACAACTTTGGGGACAGGAAAAATGCCAGTGGCCACCATGGGATGGACAGAGGAAAGGGAGGAATGTCAGGTGGAGTGTGGGGTCTCCTGAGCAGTGAAACTGTTCTATGTGTTCTGTGTGACACTGTGATGTGGGTGCATGTTGGTGTGCATCTGTCAGAACCTTAAAAAAAAAACAAAACTATACCAGGAGTGACTCCTAACATCGCACCACATCAGCGGCCATAGACTTAATTTCACAATAACACACACAGCCTGGTGTGGGGCACACGCTTGTGATGCTCACATTTGGAAAGTGGAGGCAGGAGAATCAGGCTTAAGGACAGCCAGGACTATATAGCAAGTTAGAGGCCAGCCTGGGCTATGTGGAACTCCTGTCTCAGGAAGCAAAATAGCAATAACAGTAATAATAATCTTATTGATGCTGATGTATATTGACTCACCAATTGAAAGAGAAATACCACACGAAAAAAAAAACCAAGAATCCTCAGTGCATGCAAAAATTATCAAATGGAGATATCTGATGAATAAGAAAACTCCACCAGTATTACACATTTATAATAATTATGATGATTAATAATAATTATAATTATCATTCATAAGAGCCCTGGACTATTACCAAAGACTTCACTGTAGTATTTAGTCACGAGCCTCACCCTTTAACAACTATCTCTCCAGCACAAAAATTTACTTTGTAGTATGTGTGTGCATGCGTGCATGCATACATGTGTTCTGCCTGCATGTACATATGCGTGTATGTGCATCACATGCATGCCTGGTGCCTGTGGAGGTCAGGCATTAATCACTTGGAACTGGAGTTACAGATGGTTGTGAGCCACTGTGTGGGTTCTGGGAACCAAACCCAGGTAGGTCCTCTGCCAAGAGCAGACAGTGTCCTCTCCTGACTACTGAGCCATCGCTCCACCCCTCACCATGGTGTTTTTAAAGCACTGTTATTGAATGTAAAATGCCACGTGGACGGCAGGTCACTTTGCGACCACTTTTTCTGTGCTCAGGCAGGGCTGACTGCATCTGAGAGCTGGGGTCCTGGTGGCCGCTGTGCCCTCTGGCGGGAACCACAAGTGTCGAAGTGTGGTTGATCCAGCTTGACTAAAGTGAGAGAGATGAGGGAGGCCGGCGCTGGAGTGGGCCTGGCTTCAGCCATCGCCAGATCTGCCATCTGGACCAGCTGACCACTAATTCACCAGATCAGAAATGAGTGCAACAGGCCAGCCAGTAGTTGTCGCCCTGGTCTCCAAGGGAACAGGATATCCAGATGTCCAGATGTAGAACGGGGCAAGGGAGATGCTTCCCCCACTGTGGGGGGAGGGAGGCATCTCTGGCTTCTTGGCTTCATTCTATTTGAACAAAGAGTTCCTCTGCTCTAAAAAGAAGAGCGAACATCTGCTTTCTTCCCCTGGAGGAATCTGCCCAGGCCGGGGACGAGACACCTGGAGTAGGGAGCAGATGAAAGCTGGGGACAGAAACTCCATGTGGCCTCTCCTCATCTCTGAGGGATTATCGGGGGAAGAATTTACTCTGGCTTCTGAACACCCATCCAACATCCAGCCCCCACCTCGGCCAGCCACTACCATTCTGCAGGATGGCCCATGCCAAGGTCCTGCAGCCCGGTGAAAATGCAGCCCTGTCAGCCTGGACTCCTGGGGCGGAGGCTCCGAGAGACGGAGGGCACGATTTGGGGAACTCCCACTTAGGACAAAGCAAATCCTATTCAAAAGTTATAAGACACAGTATCAAGAAGAGACAGATATTGTGGTTGTTTACACACACTCAGGCTGGGGTAATGTCTCAATCACTGAAGTGTTTGTTTTGCAAGCTTAAAGATCTGAGTTCAATCCCCAGAACACACATTACAACATAAAAAATCTGAGGGCGGTGGCGCCTGCTTATAATTCCAGTGCTGGGAAGGCAGACGCAGACAAACCCCTGAGGCTCACGGACCAGCAGTCCTACATCCTGGCCAAGGAGAGACTCCATCTTAGAAAAACAAGATGCATCCAGATGATGTATGTCCTATGCCTTTAATCCCAGCACTTAGGAGGCAGAGGCAAGGCAGATCTCTGAGTCTGAGGCCCAGCCTGGTCTACATAGCAAGTACTCGGCCATCCAGGACTACATAGTAAGACCCTGTTTTAGTTAGGGTTTCTATTGCTGTGAAGAGACACCATGACCACGACAACTCTTACAAAGGAATACATTTAACTGGGGCTGGCTTACAGTTCAGAGGTTCAGTCCATTATCATCATCATGGGAAACAAGGCAGCATGCAGGCAGATGTGGTGCTGAGAGTTCTACACCCAGATCAGCAGGCAGTAGGAAGAGAGCCAGCCACTGGGCCTGGCTTGGGTTTCTGAAACCCCAAAGCCCATCCTCAGTGACACACTTCCTCCCACAAGGCCACACCTCCCAATCGTGCCCCACCCTATGAGCCTATGGGGGCCATTTTCATTCAGACCACCACGGTCAGACCCAGTGTCACAGAAACTAACAATAACAAAAAGGGTCAACTCCTGAGGCTTGGCACCTGCAGGTGACCTCTGGCCTCCACACACATGAATACACACACACCCCAGTCTGGTGTCCCTGGGCCTCATGCTCTGAGGACCAGAGGGAACTGTCTGGGAAACTCCTATTTAGAAGAAAGCAAATGTTTGCTTACAAATACTTATTGGGATACAAGATACAGCATCAAAAAGGAAAGAGAAAAACATTGGTAGTTTACACAAAAGCCATATATTATAATAATAATAATAATAATAATAATAATAATAATAATAATAATAATAATATAGGGTTTATAGGAGGGAGGAAATAGAGGGTACCCAGGTAAGAGGCAGACCTGGGACCAGAGCTGGACAGAGCTGATCTATCCTCACCAACACCTGGCTGGTCCTCTGCTCTCGCTGTCTCTCTGTGTTGTCTAGTCAGGAGAAAACCACCTCAGGCTCACTGCCTTTCCAGATCCACTCCTGAAGTGTGCACACGTGCACATCTGGGCATCTGTGTCTGTGTGTATATCATCATGGATGATCTCAGCGGGGCACATCACTGTGAGGCTTCGGGACCCTGAGATCAATGTGCGGAGAAAGGGAACAGCAAGGGGATGATGCCCTGGCCTTTGCAACAGTAAGAAGAGCTAGGAGTCCACAAAGTGTTGCTCTGGATTATGAGAGAAATGTTTCTGACAAGAACTGGATGCCCAGACAAACCATCAGCATAAGGTCTTGTTCTGAGCAGTGGGCAGGGTGACCTGGAGAAGAATCCACCCCAAGAGCCAAGCGAGAAGATCTCAAAAACAGCAGTGAGTGAGGACACCAGAATAGTGATACCCGAAAGAGGACAGCTCAGCTTAGAACATGAAGCTATTTACTGTGCCTATAAGTGTGCATGCACAGAGAGAGAGAGAGAGAGAGAGAGAGAGAGAGAGAGAGAGAGAGAGAGAGAGAAGGAGAAGAAGAAGAAGGAGGAGGAGGAGGAGGAGAAGAAGAAGAAAGGAAGTGAAGTGAAGGGAAGGGAGAGAGAGAGAGAGTGTGTGGGGGGAGAGGGAGAGGGAGAGAAGGAGAAGGAGGAGGAGGAGGAGAAGAAGAAGAAGAAAAGAAAAGGGAAGGGAAGAGAGAGAGAGAGAGAGAGAGAGAGAGAGAGAGAGAGAGAGAGAGAGAGGGAGAGAGAGAACAAATCCTGAGAGATGACAGAACTCATCCTGTATCTCTGAAGGGAGATGCCAATCCTATCAGTAGGCTTTGGGCACACATTGCTATTATCACAGAAAGTGAGAGTGTGTGTGTGTGTGTGTGTGTGTGTGTGTGTGTGTGAGAGAGAGAGAGAGAGAGAGAGAGAGAGAGAGATATCACAGTATATTACACAGCTTGGTTAGGTAACATTTGCCTCATCTGCATATTAACCTACACTGGAAAAGATGGAGAAACAGGCCATGGGTAGAGAAGACATGAGCTGTTTGCCTCTTCCTAACAGGAAGCAACAGCAAGTGGGAAGCACAAGAGGATAGCAGCATCGACTGCCATGTAAGGACACACGGGCAACCTCAGGAGCAGAAGCCCAGAGTTCCACAGGTGCTGGAAAACTTGGTTCTGAGAAGATGGAGGGCAGGAACTGCCCAGAAGGGTTTGAGCTTTACAGCTAGTGCACGCATTATCATAGAAATAATTACTGAATTAGGGAAGTTATCAGACTTACATAGGAACTTCACAGGGACTAGTGATGGAATGGGCGGATCTGCATTCATTTTCCCTGGGTCCTGAAGGACTGTCCTGTGTCACTGTGATGGACACATGTCCCATCCCTTATAAGATGATATCCTAACTTCCAGGTAATGGTATTAGAAGGGACGAGGGTGAGTAGATTACAAGGCTGGAGTCCTTCTGAACTGGATTAACATCTTCATAAAGGGACCACAGAGCGCTGCTTCCCCACTTCTGCATGTGTGGACACAGTGGAAAGCATCACCTAGCAGCCAGGAAAATGACTCTCTACAAACACCAGACCTGACAGGTCCTTGATCCTGGTACTGTGAGAAATCCTTCTCTGCTGCTTCAAAGCCACTAGGGGTTTTTTTGTTTGTTTGGTTGGTTTTGTATCTTGTCATAGCTGTCACTTCAGAATAAGATGCCCATCACCAAGGCTGTGGCTTCCTCTACACATACTACACCCTGGGAGCCTCACCAAAGCCTCCATGGGGAGAAGAGGCCCCCAATCCACCCCCTGTGTTATCTTAGAAATTCAGTCAGGATACAATAAAACCAACCATATGGGGCTGAGTAGGTCATTACACTTACCTCTCCCCAAAGCATATGCTCACTTTTCAATCTTTACTTTTTAAATTACATCTATTTATTTTATGTGAGTGTGTGTGTGTGTGAGTGTGAGTGTGTGTGCGTGTGTGTGTGCACACATGCGCACACACACCACAGCATATGGAGGTCAGAGGACCACTTAAAGGAATCAGTCCTCTCCTTCTACCACGTGGATCCCAGGGATTAAACTCAGGTCCTCAGGCTTGGTGGCAAGAGCTTTTACACACCCAAAGGCTTTCTCTCATCTCACTGACTCTCAACCTTTACTTTTTAAAACCTGCGAGTTCAAAAGCTCACATTAGTTTTTGTTATTAAACAAAACTCCTGGGCCATATGACTCTGACCTTCATGCACATGCCTCCACACACAATAAACAAGCATAGTTTTAAACAAACAAAAACATTCCAACAGCAATGTGCTGTCTTTCTCAAATGACCAAAGTCATCTTTGATCACACAATTTCACTTTCAGGCATTTATCCCAGGTGGGGTAAAGAACAGTGTCGTGTGTTACAGCCCTTTTTAACCTAGAAACTTATGAGCCTCCTGATTTTCAGATCCATCTCCAAGAAAGCCCAACTTAGCCTTGGGGAAGCCTGAGCACCTGCATTCTGCACCCAAGCCTGAGAACTCTGGTCGCGAACAGGAAACTGGGAAGAGCCTACACTCAGCTGAAGTGGACCAGACGGACAAATCTCTGCTGTAAGGCCACACGATAGACTGACATTAGACAGTTTCAAAGTAAAGGAGGTACAAAAGCAATTTTTTCAATAAACATACTTAATGGCCTAGATACTTAACAAGGTGCTATTAAGTTGAACAAAATGGGTTATAAGGATGTTTTAAAAACCCACTTTGAGGTAAATATATACGATATCCTTTTATACATGGTACCACTATTCTGAAATTACATGCATTACTTGTCACAGGCCATTAAGTCCTGAAGGTAGAAAGAGGTAACTTACATATTTTTACTCATCTTCATGGCCTATATTTCCACAATAAACAAAGGAATCACCAGCACCACCTCTCAAGGTTCAGAAATGTAGAGAAGGATTTTAAGTTTTAAACATTTTGACACAGTTTGTACAGACTTCAGGTCACCCCACAACCATCAGCCAACACCTGTACAACACAGACACACGCACCCACAGTTCACAGGGCATGACGCCCTGCCAAGGCTCAAGCAAAGAAGAACCTTCCCTTTGTAGGAAACAAAGTCAGGCCATCTCACATCACTGGAGGTGCATCCTTGAAAACTACCACATGCTGCCCTCCTAAAACTCACCTTCAACACTGTCAGAGCGAGGTGGAGGGAGATGTCTCTCTAAGAATGTCAGGAAGCCAGCCACTGTGTTTGCGGCTCTAAGAAAGATCAAGTGAACCACCACAACTCACAGTCCCTGGAATTCCAGCCCAGCTGAACCAGTGAGGACCACTGGACAGAGGGGGCTTTATTTGAGAGGGGAGGGAAGAGATGAGACACGCCGGGCGTTGGTGGCGCACGCCTTTAATCCCAGCACTCAGGAGGCAGAGGCAGGCGGATCTCTGTGAGTTCAAGGCCAGCCTGGGCTACCAAGTGAGTTCCAGGAAAGGCGCAAAGTTACACAGAGAAACCCTGTCTCGAAAAACCAAAAAAAAAAAAAAAAAAGAGAGAGAGAGAGAGATGAGACACTAATCCAACAGACTTGCCATTCACGCATGAGTTTCTGCTGGAAACCTGACTGTCTCTAGTAGGAGACAGGAGTGAGTCCCATCCCTACATATGACTCCAGAGAGGTAGACTCTGTCCTGGAGAGAAAGGGTTGGACCTGTAGCTTCCTATCATATCCTTTACTCTACTCACTACCCATCCACTGGTTTGTTGTCAAGTACACAGAGGACACAGATGGGTACAGATGGAGAGCTGCTCCAGGTATGGGGAAGAAAGGCTGAGCCACCTTCCCGGAACCTCCATGTTCAGTGTCTGTCAAGGAAACTTGAGGTTCGCACCAAAGCTCCATTATATAGCCTTGACTGACAAACTCATTGACCATTAGTGGCCAGCCTGACTTCTGTCCCTCCCTCTTCCTTCTCCAGAGCTGGGAGTGAGTCTACCTAGATCTTTCCAGTGAACAAGGGCTTGCCAACACAAATCAACTTATTATCAATCAGAAAGACATCATTTTAACTTCCTGAAGACTATAGGGAATTACATGCCAGGACATGGAGACAAAAACCACATACATTTCCCAATGTCACAGTCCACTCCTGGTGTATAAACATGGCCCCTTTACATTGAAAAGGGCTTGCCAGGGGCTGGAGAGATAGCTCACTGATTAAGAGTGCTTACTGCTCTTTCAGAGGGCCAGAGTTCGGTTCCTAACACCAATGACAACTGCTTGTAGCTCCAGCAAATCTGCTGCCCTCTTCTGGCCTCTGTGGGTACTGCACAAGGTGGTGTATACTCACACACAGACACACACACAGACACACAGACACACACACACACACACACACACACCACATGGAGGTGAGCAAAGGAGCAGGGAGGGGGAAGGACAAAAGAGGGAGCTTTGCTGAACCCCATTCAGGCAGTCCATCACAGTCCATCAGTGCATCCCCAGGGTGAGGTACTAAAGTCTGCAGGCTCCCACTCTTCCTGTCACTCCCAAAATAAGAGAAGTCTCAGTGTGTGTGCAACACAAGCATTCAGCCTCCACTGCAGCTGAGAAAAGTAACAGGTCCTCTCTTGCTCTGAGCCTCTCACAAGGTATCAGTGTGACACTGGAGTTCCCTCAGCTCACAGCCCTTTTGTTCCCTGACCATCAGTTACTACTTTTCCTGCTCTTCCTTCTGTACCTACCCCTTCCTCAGTGGCACCTGATTTTCGCATCAAAGTTCTCCACTAAAAAGAACCACGTAGAGTCTTCAGAGAAGGCTATTAATAAAGCCCTTGCCACACAAGCACAAGAACCTGAGTTTATTCCCAGGACCCATGTTTGTTTGTTTTCAAGCCAAGTATTAAGGTGGGGTGTGCACTTATAATCCCAATGCTGGGGTGGCAGAGACAGGTGAATCCTTAAGGATCTCTGGAGAAGCAGAGACAGGTTGGTCTCTCTGGACAGCCACCTGCTCTACGTGGCAAGCTCAGGTAATAAGAAACTCTGTTTCAGAGACAGTAGTTAGCATCTGAGCAGTGACACCCAAGACTGTCCACTGGCCTCTACATGCAGGCGCACACACACACACACACACACACAAGAACCGAGTGAACTGCAGACTTTTCAACCAGCTTCAAGCAGCCAGGGATGCAGACCAAAACCCAAGCATGTAAGCGGAGGGCTTTGACATGTGGTGCACTCTGAACCGCCTGCCCCTCACATATCCAGCTTCTGGCCAACTGGTAGCAATCAGACAGGACACTGGGGCACACAAGAAATCTAAAATTAGGTTTTACTACCTCGCATGGAGGATTTATGGGATGGTTTAATTGCTAGTTTGAGGACTAAACCCTGGACTGGGAAGGTGAAGCCATCTTTCTGGACAAGCCTAGGGAGCCCTGTGCACCTTGTGACCCTCATCTACAGCAAGAGAAGACACACGTCTTCAGAGAGCAGAGGACATGACCCTGCCTCCTTTGAATTTTGGCACATGCCAAGAGCATGCTGCTCCCTGCTTCCCTGATTTATAACAGCAGGCAAATGTGTGTCTTCTGGTGGGACCAGTCTTCAAACTACACACACAAACAATAAAAACGTGTGTGTGTGTGTGTGTGTGTGTGTGTGTGTGTGTGTGTGCACGCGCGTGCACCAGAGGTGTCTTCGTCAATCACTCTCCATCCTAATTTTTGAGACAGGGTCTCTCAATGAACCTGGAGCTCACTGATGCAGCTAAGCTGGCTGGCCAGCAAACCCCAAGGGTCCTTCCGTCTCCATCCCCAGCACTAGAATTACAGGTACACACTGCCATAGCTGAGGTTTTACATGGGTACTGGAGAGCTGAGACGCGTCCTCATGCCTCTACAGAAAGCATTTTACCAAACGAGCCATCTCCCCAGTACCCAAAGGTAATTTTATACCGTGGTTTTCACACACCTAGGTTCTGACACCTGAGGTCAGCTGCGAGATTTTCCACTTGCAGCTTCATAGCACTTAAAAGTTTCAGATTTTGTGTTTTTAGATTATAAGATTTTTGTTTTTCAAGACAGGGTTTCTCTGTGTAGCTTTGCGCCTTTCCTGGAACTCACTTGGTAGCCCAGGCTGGCCTTGAACTCACAGAGATCTGCCTGCCTCTGCCTCCTGAGTGCTGGGATTAAAGGCGTGCACCACCACCGCCCAGCAGATTATAAGATTTTAACATTGCTACTACGAAATACAGCATGATAGCCAGGGCTGTACACAATCATCTTTGTAGAATCGTCGTGCCCTCTGTATTCACAGAAACATTTATCACTGGATTTCTTCTAGCAGGTAGGAGGCCCTTCCCCTACGCAGCTGGCTTTCAGAGGAGCGGAAGATTGTTCGTCCTGCTAGTGGCGAAGAGAAGCCGGAACACAAAGCCAGACTCTTGATGCCTCTGCCCTGGTTTCTCAAACACATGCTCCCTTCATGAGAACCTGGCTCTCCCGCCTGCACTTTCCTATTTTCGGTTCTTGGGTCATTTCTAGTAACTGCACTTAAGCGATCCTGTCAGCTCCAGGGCGTGGGTAGTTGTTCCACTCTGCCTTGCACAGCGCTCCCCCTGCGTCTCTGAGTCAGCTGCCTTTTCATGAAAATACTACTCTCCGATCATTTCCGTAAGAATTTGTGCTGGCGTGGCCTTGCTTCCCTTGATGCTGGCCCAAGTGTTTTTCTCTCCAGATTGATTTTTGGTTGAAACTCGGCACGTCTGTCTCATTGTTTGTTTCTAGCCTATTTCCATTTTTACTGGAGGGCAAACATCAGTCAATGTGATCCAGCTGCAGAGAGCAACCAAGCCACACGACCTGCATGTGGATGTCCAGGGTGAGCTACGAGTCTGTGAAAGGCAGGAAATAAAGACAGTCCCACGCGTGACTCACTAAGCTATGAATTCCTACTCTGTTTTAGGGAACGGTCTTTCACAACTTGACTGGCCATCTGATCTTGCACTTCGAAAAGTACCCTGTCACCTTTCACTGGGAGAAGTACATGGCCAGTAACTCGTGTGTGTGTGTGTGTGTGTGTGTGTGTGTGTGTGTGTGTGTGTGTGCATATGTGTGCATGTGTGTGTGGAGGTGTATATGCACATGGAGGCCAGAGGTGAATGCCAGGTGCTGTTTCTCAAGTGTACCGCCCACCTTATTTTATGAGACAGGGTCTCTTGCTGGACCTGGACCCCCTGACTGAAGCCACAGGATCCTCTGTCTGCCTCCCCAGCACTAGAATTACAGATACAAACCACCGGCCCTGGCTTCTTACCTGGACACTGAGAATCCAAACTTGGGTCCCCACCCTTGCTCAGCAGGCACATGACTAAGCCCTCTCCCTGACCCCCAGTTTTGTGTGTTTAATGGAGCCTTTTGGAAATGCAAAGGCAACTAACTGCCCACTGCATCTGCCCTGTAACTGTCTGAAGACAAGAGTGTGAAACACACGAGAAGAGACCAAAGGGGGAGGGGGAGGAGAAGCTTGGGGGGGCAGTGGGGAAGGGAGGGAGGGAGAGAGGGGAGGGAGGGAGGGAGGGCAGGGTGGGAGGAGGGAGACACAAACCCTGGAAACGGACCTTCCACTCATCTCGGGTGAATGAGGCATCCTTACTGAGAATCTCAAAAAACTCCTCAAATATACAACATGATTCTTACTTTCACTTGCCAAACAGAGACTGAGAACAAGCATTTAATCTGGCCTCCTTTGCCAGAAAAATCTAACCCCAACACTCCTCATCTCTTCTTTAACCACCTCCATGCATATCTTCTCGGACAGGTGACTGCTCCCACACTCTGTCCCACCCTGTGTACAGAATGAAGCAGAGTCACCATTCCCCACCCCACCCCCCCGCAGTCCTGAGGTTGTGTGTGAGTGCTACAGAATCTAGAAATAACCTCACAGAGAGTTCTACATATAATTCATGGAGGGATGATAGTAAGCGGAATATGGTTTTTTGTACTGAAAACCCCAGACTAAGGCATATTTATGAATAATTATCAAAAGCCAGGGGAAAAGTCCTTAAAAATCACTGCCTTATTAAAAGGTAAGTTGGTACTCTTCTCAACTCTGAGGCCTCCGCTCCCGTTACCCCCTCAAAGGATCCTGACACCCAGTGGGAATGGCCAAAGAATACGGCACCTGCCCCAGAAAATCCGCTCCGGCAACCCCTCATTCCCAGACACAAATTTCCATGAGAACCAGACACGACACAGAAAGCAGAGGCAGGATGTTCTGAAGGCATGGCAGATCTGCAGCCTGATTTCATTAGACCCAAAGGCTTGTTTCTGTTTACCCCCGAGTGTGTTGACTGCAGGTGAAACTCCACTAAGGGTAAGTGTTGAGGACAGTGGGTCTCACACCTCACGGAGGAAGGAGCCCTGGGAAGAGACTGATGCCAAGGCTGGGGCGGAGATCTCTGAGCTCAGCTGTGGGGGGACAGGAGAGGCTTAACCATGATCAGATGGCTTTATGAGGTGACTGGACTGGGTGTCACTTGTAATGTCACTGAACTCACCCACGCATCCCTCTAACATACACATTGCTCAGCCTGGAGGGAAAACCTAGCCCCATAGTTGCTTATACACCAGCTTTAACTAAACGGAACAGACTCCAAGAGCCCATCTGGGGCTCTTCCCACCCATCAGTGTGGGTCTGTCACCTTTGTTGCCCTTCAGCTGGGAACAGCACCCATGAGCTGCTAATCTTGTATGGAGCAGTTTGTTCCAGGGTCTTCCCTGATGATGTGGCATACTGTCAGCCCACACACAGAGGCAAAGCACACAAACCCCTCCCAGTGAGGGCACAGCCCATGTGGGGGCCCTGGTTGCTGGGATGAGATGCTTTTTCCAGAATGACTGCAGTGCACATGGCTTCCATCAGCACGGTCTCATGTTCACTGTGTTTAGATCGCTGGCCTCACATGTTTTCGTATTCACACATGTTCACTGAATGTCACCCAAGCAACATTTATTTAAGAAGTCCTGATGTGCTCTGGTCTCCTCAATACAGTTTGGGTTTTAAATGAATTTGTCCTCCCATGAGAAAATAAGCTAAATGGATGCTGCACAAGCATCTCACTCTCTGCCCATCTCCAGCGAGACTGGGAACAGAGAGCAGCTATCTCTAAAAGGCTCCCATCCGGTAGCCGTTGGTACATGGTGATGACACAGAATTGGGCTCAGGATGTCAACTGAGTGGCTAAGTGTTGACATGAAGGCCTGCATTCCATCTCCAGCACCCCATAACTGGAGCATGGCAGGGCACTCCAGTAATCCCAGCACTTAGCAGGTGAAGGGTGGAGACAGGAGAGTAAGGAGCTCAAGGCCAGCCTTGGCTACATGGCAAGTTTGAGGTCAGTCCAATACAAATCAGATGCTATCTCATAAACACATATATACATACACACATACACCCACATAAAGGTGGAACTGGGCTATGAGATTCCATGCAATACCTCCAATTTGAAGGCACAGAAGTCAACTATCCATCTAATAAAGTGTTGTTCTTCTGCCTGCATCTAACTGATGGGCAATCAAGCATCCCAGCCAAAAAGAGACATGTGACAGTGGGCTTAGAATTTGGGGGGTTTCCTTTGTTTAAGAATCCAAGAGCTACTCTTCTCCCTTACCGTTCAGCCACCAACAACTGCCTGAATGAGGTATAAAATTTGATACAGCGATTAGAGTCGAGAGAAGCCTTGCATATTTTAGTTAACAGTTTTTTTTAATGGTTCTTTTATGGTATGCACGCCTGCAGGGAATAATAAACCAGAGCAAGAGAATGAAATCCCCTCAATATGCATTGGTAACAACAGGAACACCCACCTACAGGGAGCCACGAGCTAAGAATTGCTGTACTGCAGGCCGGAGAGCTGAACGCGAGTTTCTTAACGAGGAAGCATGAGTGAGCACAACCCTGGTAGTGAAGATTTGCCTTTGCGTGGAAATTAAATGAAGCTTTGGCTCTTGACCCTAAAACAAGGCACAGTTAAAAGGGTAAACTAATCGATGACATGTCACAAAGAGGGCATGGGTAATCACAAGGAGAGGCGGGCAGCTTAAATCAACTTTGTAAGATCCAGCTATGAACTTTGGATTTACATTAAAAAGGAAGACCCGATTTCCCTTGCACTTGCTATCACCAAACTGTGAGACCTCATTCTCTGGAAAGTGGATTCTGTAGTGGTCCAGTCCACTGACAGCCTTTCATCCACTGGGGTACCGATACTTTAAAACAACATCTTCAAAATGATAAATGGCATAGTGCTCAGGAAACACACAAAATGAGAGCTGAGTCATGATGCTGGAATTATATTTAAATAGCGAATGCCCACTAATATTTCATGTGCATGAAGCTGTCAGGGTGTGAGTCCTACAGAGGCAACACCATTTGTTACCAAGGATATAAAGTTTCAGTCTGAAAGCAAGTATTTTGTCTGGCCCCTTGAAAGCATGAAGTTAGCATGTATACAGCCCTGAGTTCAATGCCCAGCACCACAGACTAATTAATAATAATAATAATAATAATAATAATAATAATAATAATAATAACAACAGCATAAACTGACTCAGTAGGAAATTACTAATATATTTTCCTTCCAGCTGAGAATCTGCTGATGTGGTATTCCAAAGACTCTGTGTCTAGAGTACCCTGGCATGGGTGCAATCTCATCAAAATATATTTGAAGCCAAGCTATAGTCTTGGTTACATACTGTCCATATACCTAGTTAAAAGAGAAAGTTACAGGCATGCCATAGCTTTCTCTGCTGAATGTGTTCCGGTAGTGTTGATCTTCTGTTACCCTCATGCTCGATCCCATAGTTATGTTTTAGGTGATGTTATCAGTGAAGACACAATGTTACAAAATTTCTACTTTGGGTGACAAAGTGATTTATTGAGCTTTAAAGTTACTCACTGTCAACCTCAACCATAAGCTGAACGGTCTAGAGATTCACTGTCCAAATGGCAGCCAAGGCCATGTGGCTACTGAGATGCCTCCTAGCAGGCTATGCTGTGGGTGGGACCCACATACTGGATCTAATACAGAAAAAAAGAAAAAGACAATGCAAAGTAACTCATCAGTGTTGCACATGAATTACACTGGAAATGACAGTGTTTTGGACATGTGCTCTGTGAGCTATAGAATTAGAATTAAAGTTTCTTGTTCTGTTTTTCTCACTATGTCTGTCTCCTACAACACTTTAAACTACACAGGACTTAGGTTCTGCTTCCCCTGCCCAGCATGGCTAGGATCTCCCACCCTAAGGAAGGGTCCTAGGAATGGTCCTTGTAGCTAGCTGTCACTGCCCCTGAACTGCAGCAGACCCTCGAGGTAGACCTTGCTGTTCTGAAAACTGGGGCTGGCACAGTCATGGCAAGGGTGACCTGTGCCCTCCGGTGAAGTGTCACGTGCCATTTTCCACAGCACCCGTCCTTCCCCTTCTCAGCCACAAATCTGCTTCTTTCAGTTCCACTCTTGGGTTACTCAGTTGGTATCTAGCTTGGTCCCTCCAAATCCCAGGAGGGACTTGGGCATTTCCTGCATTGCGCGTGACCCAGCCCATAGCTCCATATTGCCCACATGCCAAACACCCACAGAACCTGCCTCTCCCACCCCTCTGCAGACTACTGTCCTACTATGCTTGTCTGTCCAGACCCAAGACCATCATGGCCTGCTCATTTCCTTGGCTTTGAAGAGTACTTACTAGTCCTCCCAAGGCAAGGACCAGAGTGCTCAAGTCTTAGAACGTAGACTATTGTATTCATAATCTACCTTGTCCCCAAAAAGTGGTGTATAAGACATAAGCAATTTATCAACATTCCTTAAAAGACAGTAGATACAAAATATATAAAGCTGAATCTAAAGTGAAACAATGAGGAAGAATGCAAATGCAGATAAAATACAGTGCTCAAAGGGGTCTTAGATGCTCACTGAGTGGGGTCGTACACAGGCCTCATAAAATGAAGCCGACCCAGAGACTCGGACCATTCTGGATACTAAGGCCAAAGCTGAACCCAGAAGGAAGAAAAGACTTACAGTGAAAAACTGACCCAGCCACAGCAACCCACCCAGAGCATCGCCGGGGCTGTCTCTGCCACATAAATCAATGAAACCCATTGGCACTCCTCCTATAGGAGCCACGGCGGAGGCCGGCACTCATCCGTCTGTAGTCACCCTCTTTCACGGCATACATGTGCGTGCATCTCCTTGGTAGATTCTGCGACATTCTGGAAATTATGGCCTGTAAATTCACCCCCTTTCTAGTTTCACATCTGTAAGAAACTACCCTGACCAAAAGCAGCGTACGGAAGGGAAGGACTTGTTCTTGTCAGCCCAGATTAGAGTCCAGCACTTAGGGGGAATCCAAGCAAGAATTAAACCAGCCAGTCACATGACACAATCCAATTTCTATCTCCTCTGCATTCCCTGGGTTCTCTGGTGCACCAGGATCCTGTGTTCACCTCCATCTGGAGGTAACAGTCACAAAGACCCTGCATCTAGAGCATCCTGGCATGGGCGCAACTTCCTCAGCAAAATATGTATGAGGCCAAATGAGCTAAAGTCTTGGTTACATGCTGTTCATATAACTAGTTAAAGGGGAAAGTTACAGGCATGCCATAGCTTTCTGGACTCAGACAGGTGGACAGACGGGTTGCATGCTGGAATGTTCCAGCATTTCCCAATGAATACTCAACAGTTTATCTTATCTCTACATATATTCGGAGCTTTAATGGCCTTTGTTTGGTTCATGCTCCCATCTGATCTTTAGGACAGTGATTGAAGTTAATAAGAGATCAATAAACTTAAAATATGTTTCCAAGTCACTTAAAATTAATGAAGAAAATTTAACATGATTTAATGTTTAATTTTTGTTAAAAAATTAATGATGCTGAATGCATGCTATACATGAACTCTTAATGTACACACAAGTAGAACCCCTACTGGGTCATAGGGACTTGTGGAAGGGCTTTATGGTGTTACCTCTACATCTGCACTTTAGTGACAGGGCACTAAGAAGAAAGAACTGTTTTGAGGCATTCTGCCCAATCACATGTATTTGAAAGTCTTAGCAAACTGAAAAACAAACAAACAAACAAAAACCTAGGTTTCATCACAAGATGTTATAACTTTAGAATTGCTATAGAATTGTTACTACTCCAGCTGCAATACACAACCCATAAGTATCTCTGTCTTGAAGGCAGGGGTTTGGGGTGGGTCTCAGAGTTTAGGGTAAATACCGCTCATATGCTGATGGTGCATACATTTTTTTTTTTGGAAAGCTTGCAACGCTTCTTAGATTCCATCTTAATTGTCATTATTCCTATTTAGAAACTCTGCAGTGAAGTAAATCTTGCTGCCAGGGTCAAACAGACTAGAAAGTACTTTTCAATACTGAAAAGGCACATTTTTCTCCACTTTTGCTTACTCTGACATCTGGCTGCTGTGTAGCGCACAGCAAAAACAGCAAGCCTTGCACAAGACAGGTTTAAACTCCGAGTCTTACAGACCCGGGTCTGTCCATCCGTGGGAAGCTCATAGGGCTCCTGGAGGCTGATAGGATGTTAATGAGGAGTTCAAAGCAGGAAGGCCTTCAGAGCACCCTCCACTGATGCCAACATCTTTACACAATGTTTTTACCTTGCTCACTTCCCACTAAAAGGAGAGTCTTTGCTTTCTGAAACGTTTAACAGTCGTCTGTTCAGATCCTGTGAGAGGTTTGTGTTTCAAAACATCTCCTTTTACTAGTGCATGTTTTCATCAGCTTATGTTTGGGCATTCACATCTCTGCCTCTTCAAATGTTCCCCCAGTGAACCACATCCAGTCTCGGGGTTCAAGGCTTCCCCTCCCCATGTTGTATGGTGACCATCACCACCCTCCTCCTGGGTCCCCCCTACTGTTTCTTTTGATCCGTTCTCTGAACCTTTCATCCTCACTTACCAGAGCTGCTAGCAGAATTAGTTACGCACACAGGCGGGTTTTCAGAGGAATCCTCCGTTCCTGAGATCCCTGCTTCATAGGAGCTCACACTTCCCACCTCTGCCCTCGAAGCTGAAGGCATCAGCACAGGCCAGGAGGCAGCATATTTTTCCATCCATTATCAACTTATAATCAGTGTGATGCCTGCAAAATCTGCCTTGATATCATCCCAGTTCCGCCTGCAGCAGTGCTGTGGGGGTGCCGTGGGGGTGCCGTGGGGGTGCCGGTGGGGAGCCCTTGGGGTGCCGTGGGGGTGCCGTGGGGGATGCCGTGGGGGTGCTGTGGGGGGTGCCGTGGGGGTGCCGTGGGGATGCCGTGGTTTCACACAACCAGTCTTGGAAGGGGAGACATACATGATTCTGGCAAACTAAGGAAAATGGCTTAATTCAGCAGAATCCTGTCCGGAATTTTCTCAGGTTCCTCAAAGGCCCTGTCACATCTAAGTCCTGTCACTTGAGCTTTCTGAGGTCTAACAACATCACTAACAATTCTTCCGCTAGTGGATTTGACCTTGGGTCCCCTTTTCCCAGTCCCACTCATCTCTGCTCATCCTGATAACTCAGGAAAGGTGGTGAATGGACAAACCTCAGGCAGTTCTGTAACTTGCTTGTCCAGGAGATACTTCTTCTCAATACCAGAGAGCCGGGGCTCTCCCTCCCCTACATTCAGCTTAGACAAACACCATCACCAAGAAGGACCACTGCCTTGCAGAAGCCCCAGGAGCAGGGATGGGCCAGAAAAACACCATTTCCCCTACAACTGTTTTTTTCATTTTGGCTAGAGGATTATCAGGAAAGAATCACTGGGCCTCAGACCCTACAACTGTTTTTTTTTCCATTTTGGCCAGAGGATTATCAGGAAAGAATCACTGGGCCTCAGAGCAGAAAGTGGCTCTAACTCCTGAAGTTCTAGTGGCCGACTGTGAGGGACACAACAGGCTGTCCTGTGTCATGCAGGAGGACTACTGTCAGCTATCCTATGAAGGTAGCATGGAGGTCCCAGACCTACTAGGAGCTTAGGTTTCCCTTATTACCCAGAAGAGCACAGAGTGCCCGCAATGTCTATCTTGGTTAACATGAAAAGATATTCAGAACCAGCCGATCCCACCCTTGAGGCAGCTACAACCACGCGCCAGTGAACGCTCCCGAGAGGTAATCATGCAGGCATCCCTTCTGGTGCCAAGAAAGGTGGTCATCTGCCATGTCTCCCGCCTCCCTTTGCGGCTTCACTTTGCTACTGTGAGTCCATTCATGGACCTCAGCAATCTAGAGCCCAGCATGCCCAACTGGGATCAGAAAAAAGATTAATCCTTACACAAATAACCAAGAATCACTGAAACCAGGACGATGACATCGCTGAGTCAGACTTCTCCACTCTGCTCCCTGCATACAAAATGCGTCACTTCCTTCAAGAACGCAGGAAACTTTGCTGAACCACTCTGTCATATGAAAAGGAGGGATTCCTCTTTTTCAGAAGTCAGCCTAGCTCTGCCTTCCATGTTTCCCATGCAATAGAATGGTGCTTCTCCCCCCCCCCC
>CABHPH010152518.1:13964-40480 GCA_902168325.1 Peromyscus nudipes | reverse complement strand
TCTAGCAACTTGAGATGTGAGAACCCTTCATGTGCAAAGAGCCTCTAACACTTGATAGTTATGTACTTAACGGTAAATTATATTTTAAAAAGTCCTGGATATCAATGAACACAAAAGAGATTCCATTCTCACTATTCTTGATTCTATATATACTAAAAATTTCCCTGAATACCTAATAAAAATCTTTTAAATAAAACAGATATTGGTACTTACAAATTAAGTAAAAATCTAATGTATAGGAAATTATGTGCTGTATTTCTGTACATTAACATACTCCAGGAATGAAAAATGAAATAAAAAATGTAACATTGGCAATACTATTAAATAACATTATATATTCATGAATGATATAGTGTGAAATAAATAAGATCGTTACAGAGTAAATGAAACATAGGGAATTAAAAACTTCAATTAATTGATCAGTGTCTGAACAGATTTAAGTAATTCTTGAAATGATAGTTATTTACTTTAAACCGTTCCTATTTATTTTTCTCCCCCTCCCTTCTGCACTACTCGCCTTTACTATGCCCAGTTAAGACTCTCCTCCTGGTTTTCCCACCCCCCTTTATAGTACCCGTGTCCCTCTCTAGATGCCAGCCCCCTCCCCTGGTCTCTTTCTATTTTTCTAGCTTCTTTTGAATTTTTAATTTCAGGTTATATATTTCAATCTGAAGATTTAGAAAACAATAGACAAGTGAGAGCATGGAGCATTTTTCTCTCTGGGTCTGGATTACCTCACTCAGTATATCTTACAGTTTAGTCCCTTCATCTGCAGTTTCATGATCTCATTTTTCTTTACAGCTGAATAGAATACCATTGTGTATAGGTATTACACTTTCATTAGACATTCATCAGTTGAAGACATTTAGCCTGTTTCTGTTCTCTAGGTGGCTGAACAACTGCCTTAGCTCAGGGGAAATCACAGAATAGAGAACAGAAGAAAAATAAGGCTGGAGGACTAGGATGGTAGATTTGAGATGATGTCTTCCAGATATGATGAAGATGCACCATGAAATCTCAGCAATATGGTTGCATAAACAAGACCTGCATGATGACAGCTCCAGATGATATGCAAAATGTATGGGGAAAATTCTCAAGCCTCTACTGTTAGATGAGAAGCTATTACCAATCAAAGGCTGTTGAGAGAGGGTAGCAACTCAAGTGCTCTGTCCAAAATATGTACAAAGGGGCAACTTTAATCCACTCAGTGGGAATTTATATATATGAAAAGTCACACCATTATTTATTAAACAGATTTTCATTTCTTCTCTTTTAGTTAATTGCTGTTGGCTAAGTTGCTTACTCTAATTTAGTTTCTTATCTCTAAAATGGTTTTGTTAATACCTACCTTATCAGATTTGTGTACATCTCTTCAATAACGCACACTGGTGTGAATAGAAATGATTTCTTCATTTTCATTCTTACCCCAGGCTCCTGGGAAGGACTAGGCAATTTCTGAGTTTCATCAAATAGTTAAACTTGGGCTCTACACCTAATTGTTCACTGAGGCTGAAGAATCAATTGAGTCTTGTATTCTTATGGCTATTCTGATGTTCTTGGAGATGCTTTTATAGGCTGCCATGGTAAGAATCAATGACCAAAAATAAAAATATGTAGCAAAACAAAATATGCCAGGGCCCAAGGAGGAGCTGAAAGCTGCCTCAAATCTCAGGAGCCAAATCCTCATTTTACTGCTGAGAAATCTCAGATTTAATGCACACATAATGCTTAGATTGGCAATGGGAATTAATTATAGGTGAGTCATTTTAATTGTAGGGAAGAATAAGAATTTCTTTCCTGTATCGTTCATGCACGACCATTAATTTTATGGCATACGTAAAATTTTAATATATTCACATGCAATCTTTCAGGTGTTGTAATGGGAAGACAGCCAGTAAACTGAGCTGCCAGACAGACTGTTTTCTTTCTGGGTTTGAAATACTCTTTCTGTAGTTGGATTCTGCTTTTGCAAATATTTTCCTCAGCCTATAGCATTTTTGCTCTGTCTCTGTGTCTTCTGCTCACCAAAAATTTTGCTTGATAGTGTTGATTTGCTTATTGTCTTAAGTTCAGTTTAGCAATTCTTTGTTTCCTGGTTGGAGCCTTTGATGTTCAATCTGTCCAGATCAAGGCTACCTGAATTTTGCTGTTTTCTTTCTGTTTTATTGTTTCACAGTCTATATTTAAATCTAACATGGATTTTGAACATTTTATTTTTCTTGAATATTTCCAAAAAAATATGGCTTAGCCTTTCACATTTCGACCACTCTGTGGAGATATTTGGAATTTTTCACCCATGAGTGGAAGTTGGTAAGAAGTAAATTATTTCATTAATTTGGTATGCAAATAAAGACTTGTAACAGTAAATTATAGTTGTTGCTCTGAATTTCCCTTTCTCCTCATCTCTGCTTTTATGAGTATACTACATTTTGTTTATCAGGACTTCATTTCACCTCCATAGTCCCTTTAAAGGTTCCACAGTAAATATGTTAACCTTATCATCTTATATTTCAACATAGGAATTTGAGAGATAAACACCTCCACTCTAACACTTTCTGTCGTATTTATTTTTCTTTTTCCTATTATTCCACACCAGACAAGAAGCAATTTAATGGAGGAAGGGGTTATTGTGTACAGCAATTGAAGAGGGTACAGTAATACAATCATTCATGGAGGTGAAGGCATGAAGCGGGAGAATGAGGCAGGTAATTAAAGTGAGAAAAATTAGGAATATTTTCCACGATCCTCAATTATCATGTAATTGTTCGTCAGTTAATCGTTGAACACTGAGATGTCTCTCAAAGGGTGCTGCAGTTCAATCATTTTGAAATGTGTGGGATGACATTTGCTTAAGAGGATGTGAGCCTCTGTATCATTCAGTACAGTGTAGGTACATGAAGACCTAGAGGAATTTTCAGCTAAGAAGACATTGTAAACAATAGGCTATGGAAACTAGATAGATTGTTTCCATGACCCTAATAAGTAAAGTTTGGTGGACAAATTGGTCCCTCAACTTCGCAGAAGCAGGCGGATCTCTGTGAGTTCGAGGCCAGCCTAGTGTACAAAGTGAGTTCCAGGAAAGGCGCAAAACTACACAGAGAAACCCTGTCTCGAAAAACCAAAAAAAGAAAAAAAAAAAGAAAATTGTTTACTTCATATAACATGATAAAAGATGAAATATTTTCCATTCTAAATATTACTTACCATAATTTAATTGCATCTTTCTAAAACAAATGAATCAAATGAAGTACTGGACCTCAGAACTGACCAAAGAAAGAATTTATTAGGCAGAGAGAACATATGGAACAAAAGATCTTTACATAGAAAATACAGCCGTGCCTTCTATAATAGCCAAATCCTTGGGCTAGTTTGTGCCAAGGTGATTACAGGGTTCAGAGAAAGCAGGAGAGTTCATAGTTTCTAGCTGCAGCCATCAGACAACAGTGATGAAGACGTTCATTCAGGAGTGCTGTTAGGGAGATAATACTCATAGTTAGAAGGTTTATTCCAAAGCTAGAAGAAACGGAATGTTCTGACATTAGAATTTTTTATGTGAAAAATATTTGAATCAAATTTATTTAAAACACTTGGCTCTAATCAATTTCAAACAATTTTATTGACTGAAGATTTGAATATCTGACTTCACAAAGCAGCATTGAAGATTAACTTTGGTAAAAGGACTTTGCAACAATACATGTTGTTATATAAAAGTTAAATGCATAATTCCCCATATTTCTATATAATTAATAACAATGTTATTTCTAAAATGAATATTATATTATTATACATTTAATTATAATATGTTCATTATAATATAAAATGAAATCTAACAAAAATTATGTGATTATAAAACTACCTCTTAACTACAACTAGATAACATAGTAGATGAGAGACAATCATCTATACATATAAATATTCTGTTATTTGACTTTAGTAAAATAAATGCACATAAATATGTAAAACTGTAATAGTAATATTTATTGCATCAGTATATTCATCTATATTTAATTCTATGCTACTAATATCCCATTGAAATTATATATAAATTCATTGACCTTGGTGAAGTTGATTTATGCAGTATATTCAATGACAAGACATTTACAACATTCAGGTGACCCATAGGTTCCAAATACCCATTATTCCTATCCCCACTTCATGGGGATACAAGCAAGGTGTGTTGTAAGTTAGAATGACCAATAGGTATGAAGTAAATCTAATGGACAGAGACAGCTTTGATTCCAGTAGAAGATTTGATAAACACCCTTGTATGGTAGCTCTTTTTATCTTGCTTCCATTGATTGATTTCTTCTGAGAAATTCATTGTAACATGAAAATTTAAAAAACCTTCCAGATCTTGAGGGAAGAATTTCATCAAATGCTTCTGTTTTAGTAATAGCACATAGAAATAGAATACATGCATCTGTGAAATATTAAATATAATGCAATGTATAGTTATTCTGAAGTCATTCATTTTAAATAAGATGTTAGGTCTTGAACCTCTTTCCAATTTGGCTTTGTTACTAGATTCCTGATGGAATTTATTTTTCAAGCAGTGGCTGTGCATGCAGATATCACTGTAGTTACATTTAACTTCACACTGCATGCATTACTCAATCTAGACTCATATTCAGTTAGAAATTAACATTTGTATAATGTATTTTTTGCTTTAGTTAAGTATGCATTTCTTGTATGTTTCGTGACTATACATTACAAAGAGAATCTTGTTTTCTATAAACTCTACTTAAGAAAAAATTAATATTATAAGATTATGGTAAGTCAACATGGATGAAATCTAATTGCTTTCTCTATAATATTGTGATGGATATGTACTGGAAAAGATTTTTATTCTTATTTTTTATATTTTGAGATTATAAATGCATTATTTCTCTTTTCCCTTTCCTCTCTATACATCCTCCCATGTAACCTTCATTGTTTTCTTTCAAATTCATGGCCTCTCTTTTAGTTGTTATATACATATATGAGAATACATATATATGCATTCTATACATATATTATATACATATATAGAATATACATATTCTAATTGCATAAATACAACCTGCTAATTCTACATAAATTTATTCTTATGTAAATGGTTTCAGGACTGACCATGTAGGCATTGAAAAACGAACTGATGTACTCATCCCTGGGGAAGACACTTTTTCCAGATCTCAGCACTACCTAGTTGCTTGTAGTTCTTTGTGTAACAGTTGAAGCCTCCTTGGCCTTCCCCTGTCCATTTTGGCATGTCTATTGTTGTTATGTTAGTCCATCTCATGTTTAGGCATTCATGTTGATGAGACTATATGGGTGTAGCTTCTTAAATGCCTAGGAGACACAATATCACATTAACCCCTGTACCTCTAGCTACTACAATCTTCCAGCCCTCTTCTGTAATGATCTTTGAGCCTTAGGCACAGGACTTGTGCTTTACATCTATCAGTTGTAACTAGGCTCCACAACTCTGTATTTTGACTGGCCAGCTTTTCTGTAGTGGTTTCTGTATGTTGCAAAGAGAACTTTCTGCAAGGTGTTTACCCACCAACCCCACAGTTCCTCAGAGTTTTCTTAAGTGTGACCAGCAGGAAATATTAGATAGAAGTATTTAGATTGCGGAGATAAACAAATAGAAAATAAAGGATAGCCTCGAGAGGGCCTGGAACCTATTCCAATGAGCCCTGACTGTCTCTGCCCCAGGGTATTTATAGAGACTCCAAGGGGTGGAGCAAAAGACCTCCCCCGCAGCACAGCCAAGTGCAGACCATCTCAGACACCTGCACTCAGGCCCGTGGTCCTAATCATCCTCTCTATGCGGACCTGCTGGGTAAAGCCATAAGGAACCTGAAAACGGGCTCCTACAACTTTCCTTGATGAGGGGTGAGGACTATACCTGTCTGTGAGTACAAGAACAAATGTGTGAAATGTAGTTAGGGATTATGTTGGTTTAGCAATGTGGCAGCTGTAGGTCCTCTTCTAAGATCCACGAATTCAGCAGCCCTTGGTAGTTCACTAGGTTTACAGTACAAGTATGAAATCCTTGTTTCAGCAGAGTATTTTAAGACACAAACATTGTCATCTAAACATTCAGGATCGAGAGGTAGCTAGAGAGTGAATTTAAGTCTAGCTTGAACCACATAGTCAAACCAAGTCTAAGTAAGTAAGTAATAAAGTAAATAAATATAAAGTAAAATCCTACTTTCAGGCTGTAGTGTTTGTTACTGTAAAGTCATAAATGGAGCCTTTGTTTGTTTGTTTTCTGTTGCTACCATCTTTGTTGGTAACAGGAGAGAAGGAATTAGCCCCTAAACTGAGCTCAACATACTAATAACAGTGAACTGACTGAGCAAACATTATACATATACAGTTGCTGATGAGCATAGAGGAAAAACTCCTTGAAATAGGAGGAGACATTTTGGTCAGTACAGAGGGGCATGGGATGGAAGGCATCTCAAACACATTATAAAGAAATAGACTCAAGATCATGAAACACTGGTCTATGCATTAATTGAACAGTGTCACATGTGGGTTCATATACTGAACAGGTTATATTGGTGGGTAGGAGCCTTGCTTAGGGTTGTGCCTGGAGCCATACCTAGGCGTACAAGGTTAGTTAACCACCAATGCACCACTATCACATAAATGATCAAACAATATAAGACACCCTACATCATGAGATGTATTGCCCATTAGTAAAACTCAGTAACTTAACATTAGAGATTTAGCAATTAAAAAGCAATGGGCAGAATTTTAATGGGGCATTTCCATTTTTAATATTGTTAAGGTTCTTTCCAAAGTGTATTAAAGTCTATAGATTTTAAGGGCCATGAGATGTGGACTTATCTCATTTCTTCTGGTTGAATTCATATCCCATAATCTCTACACTGCCCCTTATTGGACAACATAAAACAATTGTTCTCAATTTAAATTAAATCTCTCCATATTTTAGGTAATTTTTTTATTAAAGTTCTTCAGATTTTTATATTCCCCTCGTCATTCATTTTTAATAATAACAGAAGTTGGATTTTAAGTAGAGATGTATTTATTATCTTTCAATAATATTTCTCCTGATATTTATAGAAACATCAAAAATCAATAATTTGGCATCAATATTTCCTTTAGTTTTTATTTATATATTTGTAAGTTATTTTTATTGATTATTTAGGAATCTTACATCGTGTTAATTATACTCACCTCTCAGTCTTCCTGTGTCTGCCCTTCCATGAAACCCCAGAAACTCTATTTTGTGTTGTCCATATATTCATTGGAGCATGGACAAAATTCCTAGTGGCCAGCCTCCTAAAGGAGGATGAGTCTTTCTCTGCCTGCATTCCTAACAGAAGCCACACACTGAGGAGAGCAGGGTGGTGGCTAGAGCAAGGTGTGGGCAAGCTCTCCCATGTCCAAGCTACCACCCGTACCACTGTGCTGTGGACCAGCAAGGGCAAAGCCAGCCTTCCTGTGTCCATGGACATTCACATGGCTTCAGGTATCATCCCTGACCACAGGATCCTCTTGGGCTTTGGTGGTAACACATCAATATCACAAGGACATCAACATGGCCTTTGGCTGTATCAGGACCTCTGACTCACTCATGGCTCTCAGCAGCTTCACAGACCATGAGTATCAACATGGTCTCAGGTAGTTACACGTGCCACTCACATCAGCATGGTGCACTGAGGCAGCAAAGTCTGAGGACATCACCAAGGCATCAGTCAGAGACAAAGACTGCATACCTCCACATGGAACTCAGGCTTCATTTTGGCCTGGACCACCGACATGGACCACCGACACTTATATGGCCTCAAGTGGTATGGTGGGCCAAGGTGCCCCTTTGAGAAGGCCAATCCAGAAAGCGAATCTTTCCTTATCTCAGGCTTCCATTTTTGCCCAGAGACAGGAGAATCCCGGGGATGGACAGCAGGTTCCTGGCTGATTCAGAGTCAGCATAAGCTCCAGGCTGTTGTACACCATCCCACTGACCCTACTGTTGGGCAAAGGCAGCATGTCATCTTAGCCCTTTCTCTCAGCTGTCACCGCCATCATGTCTCCATGATATGATGTTCACCTCTCTCCACAGCACACACATCACTGCTTTTCTCTTTCTCACCTCTTCAGCACATATTTGTTCTTTGTAGTAGTGCCCAATGCTGCCAAGGCTGCGAAGCCTGGATGGTGCTTGGTTTGGCTCTCTTCTGCTACAGCCCCCTCTCCCTACAAGGCCCGGACAGTGCTTGGCTGGGCTCTAAATTTCATTTATTAAAACTAATACATATTACATCCATATTAAAATGGTCAAATACATTAACAGTTGAATAACAATTCCATTTTTTTCATTTTCTCGGTAGTTTCTTTCACTATATAATGGTATAATCTCTCTATAATAGAAATGAAATTCATCATGAATAAAAGACTTATTTAGTTTAGCCATTTCACAGAAACAAGGAGAGTGACCTAAAAGCTGGACATCTCACTTCAAGTTGTTAATGCTTGGAAAATCAGTAAAATTTTATTTCAATAAAGAGATGTTTTTGTTGTAAATGTTTGTGCTTTCTACAAAAACAAAAATTTAGCATATTGCCACTGTTATTTTGTTTCCCTTTTGATGAATAATCTATTTATATATGTCCTTGAAGGCAATAAGTAGATGCAGCTAAATTAATGTTGAAAACGAGAGATTTCTATAGTACATGTTTAAAACAAATTGTGTTTATTTTTTAGGAGTTATGGCACAGATTTCATAACACAAGAATAACTTGTCATTTTTTTCCTCTTTCAACCTATTTTACAAAGACTAGGGAGTAAGATAAGGGACCAGGTGATTAGATGTGGATAAAACAGGCACAGGGATCATTCCTTAAGAGGGCATCATATTTGACAAATGATAAAAAAATGAATAGCTAATATATCATAGGAATAAGATGGTTAGGAATGAGCAAGATTGACACTCCTTGTGTGGTCAACTTTATGTAAGTTGGAGCTGTACAGTAGACAGAAAGAGGAGAACAACAGTATATATGTTGTCTACCCCCTTCAAATATTTACAGACATCTGGGACTATAGTGTTTGTTTATAATTTAAGGAAAGCTTTTGTTGTAGGGTAAAATATACTGCTACTTAATGAATAATGCTTTGAAAATACTGTATTTTAGGCTATGAAAGAAGAGCAGCCGGGTGTTGGTGGCGCACGCCTTTAATCCCAGCACTCGGGAGGCAGAGGCAGGCGGATCTCTGTGAGTTCGAGGCCAGCCTGGGCTACCAAGTGAGTTCCAGGAAAGGCGCAAAGCTACACAGAGAAACTCTGTCTCGAAAAACCAAAAAAAAAGAAAAAAAAAAAAAAGAAAGAAAAGCATTTGATTTGACCATGCAAGAATAAAACAGTCGTTTGAATTAGTTGGGTGGGTCAAGAAACAACACTCTTACCCCCTTGATGAACTTCCCCCTTTAAAAAGCAATATAACTGCCTTGCAGCTGTGCTCGTATAAATCCAATCACGTTTGGATGTGGTTTGAATTTTAAAGTCAGTGTATCACCCAGCTTGGTGATATCAATTGTTTAGAGAATGCAAGATGGGAATCTTGATGCAAATTTACAAGAACTGAAAACTTTAAGAAGGAAGGAGAAACCAAAGGAGAATGAAAATAAGAATAGGCCAAGGGGTCTTTCCATTTCCAATACAAGTAAGCTCAATTTCCATAGCTCTGCAACTGTCTCAAATAAATATCAGCCACTAAGTGTGTGTATGTGTGTGTGTGTGTGTGTGTGTATGTTTGTGTTTGTCCCTTTGTGTACTGATTTCCTCGGGAGTAATGAGAAAATAAATCCTATGTCTTTAGTGTAAAAAAATTACAGCCAGTACAAGAATGACCAAACAATATAGGGGAAATTTTACTTTATTTTATTCCGAGTTCCATGCTTGTCTTAAAAGCAGCCTTATTACAAAGTGGCTCCCTTACACACCCAGCAAGAAGCAACCATTCTCATAACATAGAGAAATCCCACTGCTCATTTTATTGCCATCAAGAGAATATAATACACAAGTTATTCACATTACTCATTGTTTGTGCAGCATGCCCTTCTTATTCCCCCTTTCTCCCCAGAAACAAAATACTTCTCACATAAAGAAGTTTTGAGGCCTTAGACCTACACAAAAAAACTATGGGCATCTAAGGAATACTTGGAGAAGTAGAAGAACACACCAATTGATTATGAGTATAAAATGGCCATCCCTGACATGGCAGACATATAAGTAACAGTATATAGACAGAGCAGGTTGTATTTATGTATTTATGCATTTATTGTGTGTTTTGTGTGTGTATAAGTGTACTTTAAATAAAAGAGGCCATGAATTTGAAAGAGAGCAAGAGGAATACTTGGAAGGGTCTGGAAGGTGTAAAGGGAAGAGGAGAATGATGTAACTATATTATAATATCAAAATATTAAAAATATTTTTAAAGTTTCATAAGTAAGCTAAGTCCACACTTTCTTTGTATGTTTTCTACTTCTCTATGGGTGAAATACTTCATGCCCTGTCAATATCCCAAAAATTTAAGTACTTTTTCTTTCACCTGATTATTCCCCCAAGAAATACACTTGATGAGTTCTTTATATCTATGTGTCAAAGATCCATATGTAAGATTCAGGTTACCTTACACAGCACTGGGGAACCTGGGAATTAAATTTGATCCTTGACTTGACAAATGTGCACATTAGTAATCCTAGCACTTGAAAGGCAAGATTAGGAAGATCTCAGCCTGAAATATAAGTTATCCCCAACTTCAAAATAAATAATAATAATAATAATAATAATAAATTAAAAATTGAGCCATGTCCCAATTAAGTTTTATAAAGAAGAGAAAGCTTGAGAGTTGATATTTGTTAACTTAGATTTGAAGACATTATCCTAATATTTCATATTTACCCCCAACACGATAGGTACTATAGTTATCTACAGTTTATAAATAAGCGATCAAAGGTGAAAGGAAGCTAACATAATGTTCTAAAGTTACTCTTCTAGTGGTTGGAATGAAAGCTAAAGGTGAGTAAATTCACAGCCCAAATTCTTCCCCTTCGTTATAGGCAATGACTGAATGAAAACTGATACCAAATGTTTCTTACCTGGAATTCAGTTGAGGATTCCTGGCTATTGACAAAACATAGAGTCTAGAAATGCCAAGATGAGCAGCTGCACACAAAGGCCATGACATTACTCTCTTGATATGCTTGCCATATATGTCTGTATGTCTTCTATGCTCAAAGCTAGTACACAAAACTTAAGTCCTAGCCATTGTGCCAGTGGTAGTGTACAATGATTCATGCACTAAAGATTGGCTGTGGTTTTCACAATGGCATTTTCTCAGACAGTTATAACTGTTGTATCACTTGTTATCATGGATGCAGCCATGCTGGTTTTAGAGATTAATTAACAAGTATTTGGATGCCTGAATAAAAGTGTTGCATATAATATAATCATTGATATATAATTTTGGAAAGATTGGCCACCTTTAATACTCTTACAATTTTTGGTAGGGGAACAAGCAATTATAAATGTATTCTATATTTGACTCTGGGAAAACTGCTCATCTGGTGAAGTGCTTGCTTCAGCAATGAAAGAGAATGAGAAGGAAAGGGGGAAGAAGAGGGGACAAGGAGCAGGAGGGGGAAGAGAAGGAGAAGTGGGGATAAATAAAAGGCAACAGAGAATCGTCACTGGGTAGGTAGAGCAGGTAACTATGTGGAGCTCACTGGCCTATCCCATTTGGTGAATTTGAGGCTAATCAGACCTTGTCTCAAAATGAAAGGTAGACAGCTTCAAACAATCATACTCAGTATGATAGTTGATTTCTGTATATGTGCGCAGACACATGGACCCACACATATGTTCATAATACAAAGTTTAACATAATCATATATATATGTAAATATATACATGCATGTGCAATTTATTCAACTAATTATGGTAGCTTAGGCAATTTTCTTATTATCTGATCCTGTATTTTTTTAGGCATTAAATGAGAACATTAATAATTAATCCATTTATTTCTTGGCAGTGTTTAGGGGGTTATTTCTGTAAGACAAGAAAATATTGTGTAAGTACCTTTGCTACTGTATGCCACTATTTTTCTGACTGTAAATTCTTCTGACTGTAAATGTCTGACTTCTTATTTGCTGTGCAGGAAAGACAGATTTGGTAAGTGTAATACCTACAGAAATGAGGCATTTCAATGTTAATTAACACATAGCATGAGGCCTGTTTCGTCTAGAAAATTTTAAGCACTATGAATCCTAAAATCACTTGATTTTAAGAGCTTAAGAATCGCAGAACAGAAATGAGACTTTTCATAAGTGTAATTTGTAATTCAATTGAATTTTGAGCACAGAGCGATGCTCTGCAGCTAAGAACAGGGCATGCCTTCGTGAGAGTACTTGTGCATGTGCTTAGGGACGTAGAGGTTCGTGTGCTCTCATTATACACGAGGTTGTAGCATGTGTGAAATGTTTGGACATGCAAAATGATCTTAAGCTTGAGATATCCTGTAAATGTCCACCGACTCTAATTAACATCACTCTTTAAAATGTATGGAAAATTACTTCAAATTGAATATAAAGAATATTTGGAATTTGTTATGAAATACATAGCATCTGTGATCAGTATAAAATGACAAGCAGGCATCATTTTCTTCTGTGATTTCCTAGTAGTTGGATGACCTCAGAATATGAAAACAAAAGCATCAGTCTGTCTTGTGTGTTCACCAAGAAACGAGTGTTCTCAACCAAAGGTATTCAAATGCTCACAGCAGTTAAATACTGCATCAATATTATTCATAGAGGTGAGTTCAACAGGAAACCAGGGCAGAGGAAATGACTTCCTTAGGTAAGAATGATGACTTCATTGAATCAGCTTCCAAATGCTTGACAAGGATTAATCTCCCATTAAGAAAGCAGGAAAGTCCTCCAAGTTAAACATTCATGAAGAACTGTCCATTATTTCCACAGAAATTTTCCCTATACTGAGGCCACCAAGGGCCTTCTGTGTTAGTACTTTATGTGTTCATATTTACTTGCTGTTTAATCAAAGTAAAATTATACTGAATAATGACAAATATTTATTGAACATGACTTATAAACTGGATACTATGCAAAGCACCAGGCATGTCTGCTCATATTTCAAGAGAAGCTGTGTTTTAGATAATATACTTGACAAACACATCATAATAATGTGTCAGAGTTGGATGTGAATCTCCTCAGTTTACTCTTGAAGACATGTTCCTCATTTTACAGTCGCCTTTCTGACTTATTGTGTTGTTTCATTTGGGCAGAATATCAAAGACTGGGAAGCCTATATTTAACATATTCTGCTCACTCTTGGAGACCTGTGTCCCACATTCCAAGTACTGGTGAATTTGTAACAGGTAAGAGGTAGCTTAATGTTTCATAAAGACCCGTCTTTTTAGCTTTGTCTTTTCTTCTTTCTGCTATCTGCTTACAAAGGGGAAAGAGAAAGTGAGCTCACTGGGGATTTGATGAGGTTTTTATCTATGTGCTATAAGACTAATGATCTCCTGAAATCCTAATAGTCCTGCCTTAAGAAGCTGGTTTCAATGTGTAAATTTGGAGGGAGATTGAGGGAGCATTTGTAACATCCACTTTCTTATTTAGGATACTAGAGTATATAAAAACCTTTAAAACAATATTTCAAAGCTCCCAGTTCTGATTTTATTTCACAACTTTACAGAATGGTGCACTTGTTGGCTTACTTAACAGTGGTGTTATCTGCTCAAATCTTTGCTTCTAGAATGTTATGGCACAAGCTGTAACCTCTGATATCTAAATTGTGCATATTTTACATACCATCCAGCCAATAACAGTACACTTATATGTTGATATTATGCAACTTAATCTCCCTAATAATATTTCTCATTTTTAAAGCAGACATGAAAATCCATCTTGTTACTATGATAAGATATTCAGATAAAAAATGAAACCTTAGTGTCTTATTGTCCTTTAAGTTTAAGAAATAGCAGGAATATGATAATCTAAATTATTACCATGTATAAATTGAAGATCTATTTCAGATATTAATGCAAAGCTCTGTCTAGCAAATAATGCGTCTAATTAATCATAGAGCATGTTTTTCAAAATGAAGTTGTGCTCTGTGACTATACCAATTTGCAGTCTATAAGTAAAGGGAAGCTTAGAAGAAGAGAACCATGGACTGACATATGTAACTTGAAATTCAGTGGAGTGCTCAGCATCTGAGTCAGAGCTCTTGGCTGAGGGCTTGCCCTGGCAAACTCTCTAATGGTATAATGTACAGCAGTAGTTGTGTGAGCATTGAGCAGCACACAAGAATAGGAGAAAGATTCCTGATGAATCTCAAAATGGATCAAGTTTCATGAATGGTACAGTAAGCAAGCCAATGTCATATCTCCAAAGTAATAGTTTCAATATCTGTGTCTCATTTGTGCTTAATTATTGAAAAGTTTTCACAATTATCAAATTTTTAATATTTCTCTCCATCTCAAAATTATACACAGGGGCAGAAACACATGTATGTGCCCACACTTGGACATGAATTCTGTCCATTTCAGCAGGAATTAGGGTTAAATCATGGATCTTATCAGTACACCACAGGATGAATTTTTCTCTTTGAAAACTTTCTAATGAAGTTAATAGTTGCAGTTTTTCAGTAATCAGACAGAGTTTTGCATCAGATGAGCATGTATAAAGTCTAATATCAAGCAAAGTCTCTTTTGGGGGTGGAGGGCGAGTTGTTCTCTTAATAGTTGAAGAGACAGAGGTTAAAGAGGTATTTGTTAGTCCACAAGTAGAATATTCAGTGTCATGTGTCAAGAAGACCAATGAGATACAATTAACTAATAGCTCCTGGAATAAAGTTGAAAGAGAGACATGCAATGGTTAGAGGGGCTTGAAACAGAGGAAACCTCAGATTGGGAATAAGTAAGGGAACTAGAAACATGATGTATTTTAAAATCCCCCTTGATACTGTGATTTATGTGCATATAGAAGATATCACATTAACTTATTCAAACTTGATATGATCATAACTGTCATTTGTCTTGGCAGAAGTGATCAGTGAAAGTCATGACTGCATTAACTGGAAATGTTCATGACAATTCTTCTTGATGCTAGTCCTTAGTTGGGTGAGACTCCACAAATCTGCTCTACAGCCATCTGGAGCCCTTATGTCCTAGCTGACACTGATGTACATATTAATTTAGTTACTGTTCTATACATTAATTAACTTGATCCAGACATATCTAATGCCTAATGTGTGTCATGTGCAATGTTACATATGCTGCTTTGCTTAGACTCAATGGTTGTGAAAGAAGCATGCCCTTAAGCTTCCCAAATCTGTAACTCAAAGAGCTGTAGATCATGATGCTCTCAGGTAGGCCAGAGTCTGCTAATTTCTATCACTACTGTGCCTGTTGTCTGACATGTAATCTTTTCAAGATGAAAATAAGTATATCTAAATGATCCTTTAAGGTTGTCCAAATTCTAATAGTTCTAAAATAAGGAGTACAATGATAATATCCACAAAGACAACAATCATGATGCTAATTTAATGCTAATAACTAATGTGTTTTTTAATATCTACTAACTGCCAGGATATTTGATAGTTCCATGAATTATTAACTAATGTGTTATATATAATGAATGTAAGCCTTAGAAGAATGAGCACTGGAAACATTTTGAAGAAGTGTGATCTAAACTCATAGTAACTAACTTCAAACCGTAAGTGGATCCTAATTTTCTTTCTGAAGAAACATTTGCCAGAGATATAATTATTGCTGTGGATAACAACATCACGAGAGAAAAATAAGCTCATTGTAAAGGAAGATTTGTAAAGACAGAAGATGTGTCTGCCAAGTACAATTTGGAATTGTCCTGCTAGCCATCACACTCAATGCAGTTAAAAAATTCAAGAAACTTTTAGTCCCCCTTGCCATTTAGCTTACCTCTCTGTGACTTTGGCAAACGCATCACCATGGCAACCAGTCTCTTTCAGTTGTATTTGCACTGATGTTTCCATTTTAACTGCTGACTTGGAGAGTTCTAACTCTGGCTTGACTATAAGGTAGGGAAAAAAAACTGTTGTAAACAGTAAAAACTGAAAAGTACAGTGAAAGAAGGCTGCAAGTTGTGTCCCTGAACTGGAATCCTTTATAGAGAAACAGCTGTACTGTCAGGCATCGTAACAATCACAGCTACTATTGACTAAATTTACATGACATACAAATAATATATATATATATATTATGTCTTTTCACTAAATAATACTCTAGCATAAATATTAGAGATGAGGAAACTGAGGTGTTTTGTGGTAAAGGTTTTATATGGCCAAAAGGTCTCTAGTAAGGAATGTCTGAAAAACCAAGTGGCACAAACCTCTCTCTGTCTCTCTCTCTCCCCCTTTATTTTAACGTAATGGCCCTCGTGCTGTAATTTATGAACACCTGCATTAGTCTGATTACTCTGTAGCAAGTCATTTCCATGCCAATTGATTTAAATGGACTTTTCCAGGAGAAGGGAATGCGAATGGGATTCTCGTGAAAAGGGTTTATTAATGGAAGGTTCCCGGGAAATGTAGTAATAGTGTGCCCTCCCCCACCCCCAACTCCACTTCTCACTCATGCACTCACACACACAGAAAGACAGACACGAATTTATTCCAAATATACATTCTAGGAGAAAAAAAAGTGTGAATTGGACAATTTAGATCAATTACCCACCTATAGCAGATAAAAGTCAAGCCAGGAAGATAAGAGCATATGGCAAATACCAATGCCACTAAAATGCTTCAGATGAGAGTCAGTTATCATTAAATATGAACATATATGCACACCCCAAATGTTCCTCATTTTAAGCCTGAATAAATATGTGTGACACACAGATGGTGACCTCCATTATCATTTCAGACTTGTGGACTACATTAGTAATTTTAGTGAAGTTTACATGATTTAACCAAGAGAGTAGCTCTTTGACGAGGTAGATATTTTCCTTATTTTGCAAATGGATAAAGACCCCAGAAGACAAAAAAAAAAATGTGGCCACAGTACAGGGCTGCAGCAGCCCAGTCACAATTGAAATGCTTCTTACCACTTTATGCATCCTCACATTTCAGCTGCCACAAGACAGCCAATGTTGTCAGAGGAAGTGCCGTAGGAGACAGAGATTTTATTCCTTTTCTGATTTTCTCCATCCTTCCTCCTACATTAAAACAAGGTTAAGAAAGCCAACTCTGGTCTCCACAGGAAACCATTCATCTTCATCCTGTCTTGATGGGAGGTGCTCCACAGTCTGCCACTTGTAGCTGGCAGGCTATTTAGATAAATATCTTATAGATCATCTTTTTTCCCTTTGCTCTTCTATGTGTACATCTCCCCTCTTATTATATCCCCCTGCAATTTCTAAGGAATTAATTTTATATAACAGGGAGATTACTTGACTGTAAAGGATTTCCATAGAGTCATTTGAAATATAAACATTGCTCAGATATTCAATTTTACGGTAGCATATGGAGCACCTGCCATAGGCTAAAACCAGAATAGGACTTGATTAAAAAAATAGTATATTAATATTCTGAAATTTTGAATATGTGTCCTTTTAAAAATATTTATAAATAGAAACAAACTATTTATAACAATAGCAAGGAGTTATTTGGTATTTGGCATCTTCCCAATTCTGTTATTCCTACTTACAAGTATTTTCTCCTCTGATTCATTAAAAACTTATAAAGCCTGTCATTATCACTAGCTGACTTATGAGATACTGAAGTCGTGTTGGCATGGTCAAACCACGATACCTTCCATCTGATTCAAAGATCTTGCTTTTCCTATTGCATATTGATAAGTATTCTGAATCCCTGGTACTAGGTTTCTCTGCTGATCCAGTAAGCAAAATCAAGCCAAATTAAAAGTAAAGGACCAGGTTTAATTTGAGCAGAGCACTCCTGGGTGATCTCAGGAGAAGGAATGGGGAGACATCACATGGCAGGTCTGTGGACCTGAGTTTAAATACCCTGTAGCAGTGGTCTTGAGCAGCTCTGGGGGACGGAGTGGAGCCACTGCTTGGCGGGCTTTCTGAGGGGCAGAGTTTGGAGATGGAGGAAGAGGCTGAGGTGGAACTTCCAAGGGAACATCTCAACCTTCTTGGATATATTGGCACAGATTCAAGTCTGGCTACTTCCTGTTGGCATGGAACAGCATGAGAGGGGGAGTCTGAGTTGGTGGTCTCAGGCTCAGCAAGAGGTGTGTTTGAAAAAGCATTAGGTAAATTGCCATCCTGAAGGCCTCAATGATCTATTTCTTGAGGAAGCAGAGAAGACAAGTTGCTAGGAGAAAAAAAAATAAGTTGTTATCACCAGTCCTATGAACGGGACTAGTCATGGGGAGATTGCCAGTAAAAATGGAATGGAGATATGCCCTGGTTGTACTGACAAAGATGAATTAGCAAGGCAGAAAAGCAGATAGGCCCCTCATCAGCACAATTTGGAAACTAGAAGGTGAAGGATCCCAGTTGCTGGATAGTCCATCTATCCTGGATAGATGTCTGCTTGAGCCTGGAGAGATGGTACCAGCACTGATGTCCCAAAAGCTTTGGGGGGTGCTAAATTGGGTGATGATGTGTTCCAGGAGTACCTGAGCCATCTTAGCTGCTGTTTCCCTGGAAGTGGGGAGTGTTGCTGGAAATTTTCTTGTGTCTTGTCTGGTCCCACGGCTGCTCAGACTCAAAAAAATACAGAGAGGCTTATGTTAGTTTTAAATTATGGCCATGACAGGCTTCTTGCTATCTAGATCTTGTATCTTAAAGTAATCCATTTCTATAAACCTGTACTTTGCCATGTGGCTTGTGTTATCGGTACCTTTACATCTTGCTTCTCCTGGTGTCAGCTGGCAGCATCTCCTATCTCTCTGCCTTTCTTCTTCCTCTTGGTGTGTTGCACCAAATATAGCTAGAAGTTTTTCTGTGTCCTGGCTGGCTGGTGGTGGGGACAAATCTGTCCTACATGCATACCCCAAGTAAACACACAGAGACTTATATTAATTATAACTGCTTGGCCATTAGCTCAGGCTTATTATGGACTAGCTCTTACACTTAAATTAACCCATAATTCTTATCTATGTTTAGCTACGTGTGTGGGGGTATTGTGTTCCCCAAAATATTGTGTATGCTAATAAACTTATCTGGGGTCAGAGAACAGGACAGCCACAATATTAAACATAGAGGTTAGGCAGTGGTAGCATACGCCTTTAATCCTAGCATTCCAGAGACAGAAATCCCTCTGGATCTCTGTGAGTTCAAGGTCACATTGGAAACGGCCAGGCACGGTGATACACACCTTTAATCCCAGAAAGCCACACCTTTAATCCCAGGGAGTGGTGGTAGAAAGCAGAAAGGTATATAAAGCGTGAGGACCAGAAACTAGAGGCATTTGCCCTGAAGAGGCATTTGCCCTGGAGAGGCATTTGGCCTGGGTAGGCATTTGGCCTGGAGAAGCATTGGGCTGGTTAAGCATTCAGGCTTACAAGCAGCAGTTCAGCTGAGACTCATTTGGATATGAGGACATAGAGGTTTCCAGTCTGAGGAAGCAAGACCAGCTGAGGATCCGGCAAGGTGAGATAGCTGTGGCTTGTTCTGTTTCTCTGACCATCTAGCATTTCAACCCAATTCCTGGCTCAGGTTTCATTTTATTAATAAGACTGTTTAAGATTCATGCTACAGGCTTGGTACTTTTTCTCACTTCTGCCTTCACATCTTGTTTCCTCTGTGTTGGCTGGTGACTCCTGACTCAGCCTTCCTCTTCCCAGAATTCTCCTTGTCTGATTATCCTGCTTACACTTCCTGCCTGGCTACTGGCCAAACAGCATTTTATTTATCAACAAATCAGAGAAAGACACATTCACAGTCTACAGATTGATATTCCTCAGTAGGGGAGTGCTTCCATCCATCCTGTAAAGGTGTCAAAAAGAGTTAAGAGGTAACAGAGATTTTTATGAGTCAGCATGTGGATGAGGTCGACCTACCAGTCCTCACCCAGGTGGTGTCCACAGAAGTGGTACAGGGGCTTGCATATCTGGAGGGATCCCTGTGGGTTGGCCTTGGCACAGATCTGGTGGGAGGAGTGACCTGTAAAATATAGGCTCGAAGGTGGGTGGGGTCAAAGAAGGGCTCTAGAGACTGATATTAGTTTTTACCAGGCCAGATTTCTTGATACAGTGGCAGAACTCTTTCCCCAGGAACCTGCAGGTGCCTGGAAAACAGCAGGAATAGATTTATACCTTGGTGTCATAGCAAAGGCTATGTCTTTGGGCTAAAACATTTTCCCTAGGGCCTGGTTTTAGTCCAATGAAACATACCTTTAACTCTGTATTTAGGAAACAACCAGAATAAATTTAAAGAATGAAAGAAGTTGAGCAAGCAAAGGAGAGGGAAGGAAAGAGACTGAGTTGCAAGAGAGGAGGAACAGAGTTGAACATGACTGCAGGCTTCCATACCCTCTTTAAAGGATGTGTTGGCATTTCAGTAGTTTTGCCATATGTGGCTGGAGACAATACAATAATGCTGAAAAAGCCTCTGTGCAGTCCTAAAACCTGGGACCAGTAAAATCAACATAAATTTAAGAACTTCTGAAAACTCTTTGTAGGCAGTGCTCTATCAGTTTATCAAATCTACATTTATAAGTGCTAAAACTCTGAAGCCTATTTATCCTTTACTTTGAAGCCTGTGAACAAGGAAAACCTGTCTGTATTTTTTTAGCAGTAAACTTAACTAATGAACTAATGAGGTACCAAGGTGGGGTGGTTGGAGTCTTCTTCGGGGATTGTGGGGAGAACTGTTAAACTGTAAATCTATCAGTACCCTAGTCATCAAACACCACCACATCTGAGAAGGATAATTCCACCTGAATAAGCAGAAGCGAGACAGCTTTCCAGCTGCCTAGGTAGCTATCCCAGGTTTCTCCACGATCTTTGGTGATAGAGGTCACAACAAGACAGTATCAGTTTTTCACCTGCCGAGGCCAGAAGATCTGACAGACTTTCTGTAGAATAGAAATTTGGGGGAGACCAGCCTACCTTGTTGTGGCAAAGTGAGGCAATCAATCCCCAGTGTCCTGCTTGTCCACAGTATAGACAGGGTCTTAGCAGTAGTTAAGGTGCAAGGCAGTTTTCTGCTCTGTGGCTCGATTTGCTACATTTAAAGTAAGCCACAGGTGGAAGTTTTTCTGTGCCAATCCAGGAGGAGCTAGGAGTGCTGCCAGGAACTGGCACGGATCTACCATGAGAAGCCATTTTTTTAAATGACATAGTCTCAGATCTCTGAAGCATTCAAGGATCAGGGGATCATTATCTGTTAGGTATAAGCAGTTTAGTATCTCTAGAAGGCAAACCCAGTTTTCCCAGTGTAAACAATTTAGTATTCGATCACTTTTACATTACAAAAATCTGACTACCAGAAAGCTATGTTCCAGTACATGAATGCATGGAGGTGCAGATTTGATACCTTAGTAAACCAGCATTGTTTTAAATCCTATCATTTGTAAACCTTGTTTATAGGACAGGACAGGAATTATTACACAGAAATCTATCCTAATCCAAAATATTTTTGAGACTTGTTCTTTCTTGGTGGACCCATTCTATGTGGTCACCTTTCTCCAAGACTGTGAAGTCATATGACCTCCCTCTTCTCCATCCTTTAGTCAAAATAGTAGCTGCCTATGTGCTGTACTTAATTAAGATAGTGGCAGACAACATGTTGTTTTCCAGAGCAGTTCCAACTTGGAGTTACCAGTTTTAAGTTTTTTTTTTTTTCTTTTTGTAGCAATGGCTGCCATATAGAACACATACACTCAGGCTCCAAGACCAGTTAGAAACAAGCATGCAATGGCCACATTTCCATCCATACACACAAAATAGATTTTTTTTAAATAGAAAGAGAAGCAAAACTTTTTTTTTTTTGCAGGAAACCATGTCAGATGACCAACTTAAAAACCCTGGAATAAGAATTTACAGTATAAAGCAGCATGTAAGAAACCATAGGAGTAAAAGATTTCTTAAGAGTGAGGAAGTACAGCCAAAGAGACCACGGAATGTGGGTTTGCAAGCCAAAAGAGCAAAAGCTACTTGGAAAATACAGCCAGCTGGAGCTTAAGTTGTGGGTCTTATAGGCTGTTGGGCCGGGGGGAGTGAACAGCCATGTCCTGAACATGAAGCAGCAGGTGTCTCCAGCTTTCATTTACATGTAACAAATGGAAGAATGAGACATTTGAGTGTGGGAGAGCAGGCAGGAACAGAGAGAATGGATCTATTGTGGGAAGAATCCCAGCGTGGACAGACGAAATGCCAAGGAAGCCTGGTGAGCAGTGTCAAAGTGGGTACCCTTCAGTGGGCCCTACCAAGATATGCCACTAAGAGAAAACAGCAGGAACTGCAGAGTTAGTGCAACAGGGAAACCGAGAGAGTGATTGAGCAAGAGGTCATCCAGAGTGAAGGCAGGAGAAGCAGGCAGGCAAACAAACAGAATGGGGGAAGGGGAGGGAGTGCAAAGCTCATAACCCTGGATGAGGGAGCTCAAACCAACATATGGTATAAGACAGCTCCAGTTTGGATAATTTTTTAAGGAGACACCCCAAAGGTGTCTGGGGATGTAACTTGCACCCACAAGTACCCATTACAAGCCTTTTCCCGGAGACAAAGGGATACAGAACTGCATATGGTTCTATAAACCTACAGCTGGGAAAGGTGTGAGGGTTGCCTTTGTGGAGGGGAACCCAAGGGGCAGGGATTGTCCCTTCTCTGGAAGTGGGCTGGAGTTACCTGGTGCTGCAGCCACCTAGCAAGTAACCTGGAATCCTTTCACCCAGAAGGAGTCAAAACATTCAGAAGAGATCCTGAATCCCTTATAGGCTTTTGGTTTGGAAATGGGTAACTTACTGAGCATTAAGTCGGTCCAGTGTGTCAGAGGTCGGGTGGAAGGGAGAATGGCTTTCCAGGTTGCCAGAGGACCTGGAAATATGCCCATGTGACCAGAGACCAGCAGGGGAGGTCCAACTCTACCCGGGATTAGCACAAGATGATAAGTAATTTGAATCCCCAGCCATAGGTTTCTCCACCAAAGCAGTAAGCGAAAAAACTGCTTGGCAGGCTTTCTGAGGGGCAGGGTTTGGAGAGGGAGGAGAGGGCTGAGGCAGAACTTCCACATATTCTTTAATCTTTTTCATAATTCAGCTATGTATACATTTAAAGAATATATGGGTGAAGTAAAACATACTGAAAATGCCCTACAAGACAAAGATGTAGCTGGAGAATTTCTCTCCAGCTCCCTCTAAGTCCCGCCAGTCCCGGAGCTCACTTATACAATTAACACACAGACTCTTACATTATTTAAACTGCTTGGCCATTAGCTCAGACCTGTCATTGTCTAGCTCTTACTCTTATATTTAGCCCATTTCTATTATTCTTTACTTTGCCAAGTGGCTCTTGGCTTACTGGCACTTTACATCTTCCTTGTCCTGGCGGCAGCTCCAGGCGGTCTCCCTCTCTGCCTTCCTGTTCCCTCAATTCTCCTCTCTGTTAGTCCTGCCTATACTTCTTGTCTGGCTAACGGCCAATCACTGTTTATTTATACAGAGCGATATCCACAGCACTTCCCCTTTTCTTCTTTTTCCAAAAGGAAGATTTTAACTTTAACATAGTAAAATTAAGTCTTGTATTAAGTTAAAACCTTCTTATTTAGACAAAAAGGAAGAGATGTAGTGGGTAGCCATTCCAGCTTTGGTCTGGAAGTTCCAACCCCCATTGAGGCTTCTGTAACTATCATACCTACAAGGCGGGGCCAAGGGAGGGTCCTGAAGACCCGAGATCTGGAGGCCCTGAGCTCTCTTGTTTCCTGGACCTGGACGATAGAGGTAGATCAAGGGGAGTTCTCCAGAGAACACCGCCGGACTACACTGCATCTTTTCCAGAACCCGCCACCTACCTATCCCTTCATTTGTAAGTTACCCACAAAATAAATCTTCCTTTTAACTACATGGAGTGGCCTTAATAATTTCACCAATACAAAGAGGCATAAAAGGTCACTTTGATAAGAGAATAGTGGTTCTACATAGGACCACAGTCTTTAACAGTGAGATTGTCAGGGTTTAGTATTCTGAGAAAAGGCATCAGTCTATGTTGTAGAATATTATTTTAAAGTGTGTTATTTTTGTTTATGTTGCATTTGTTTAACCCTATGAAGCTGTGTTGCTGTGCCTGTGTAAAACACTTGATGGTCTAATAAAGATCTGAACAGCCAATAGCAAGCAGAAGAAAGGATAGGCTGGGCTGGCAGGCAGAGAGAATATGTAGAAAAAGAAATCTGAGGAAAAAAATCAAGGAACTAGAGAGGAAGGAAGAGGATTTCAGGGGCCAGCCACCCAGCTACCTAGATACCCAGCCAGACATGGAGTAAGAAAGAAAGAAAAGGTATACAGGAATAGAGCAAGATAAAAGTCCTTAAGCTAAAAGTAGATGGGCTAATTTAAGTTTAGAAAGCTAGCTAGAAATAAGTGAAGCTAAGGCTGTACAATTATAATTAAGAATAAGCGTCTATGTGTGATTTATTTGGGAGCTGGGGGATGGGCCCCTAATGGGCAAAAATAAACAATAAGTCTAAGTCATAGGACACCTGCTGTGGGATGTCTTTTTGTAGGCTGTGAATATGTGTTGTTCTGATTGGTTGACAAATAAAGCTGCATTGGTCTGACAGGGCAGGATGAAGCCAGGTCGGAAAATTCAAGAGAGATACTGAAAGGACAAAGGAGAGCAAGGGGAGATGCCAGCTGCTGCCCAAGGAGCAGCAAGATGCCAGCACACCAGCAATGCTGTGGCCACGTGGCAACTTATAGATTAGTACAAATGGGTTAAGTTATAAGAGTTAGCTAGCAAGAAGTTTGAGCCATAGGCCATCCAGTTTGTACCAGTTTATAATTAATATAAGCGTCTGTGTGTTTACTTGGGTCTGAGCTGCTGCAGGACCGGGCGGGACACAGGAAAACTTCCTACTACAGGCACCCACTTTTATATTGCATAGTTGGTTGTAATTTTAAAGTTCAGGAATTAGGAAGCAGGTGTTCAGCATCCAAGCAAGAAACATTAGCTGAGAGTAGAAGTGTCACCATATTATTAGAGATGGATACTGAAAAGGAAGAATCAAAAAATAAATATCCTGGCACATCAGATGATATTCCAAAGGCTGAAGGCTGAGTTCAAAATACTGCTTTTTACTGAATGGCTTTACCTAAGAGGTTACTTGTTATTTTTCCAAAGCTTTCAGAGACATGGAGGTTGTTATCAAGCTGTAAAGCATGTTTCAGAATTCCTCCTTCATAATTCAAGAAAAGAATCATAGATAGACATTTATAGATTTGCTGATTCAAATAATCTCAGCATCTAATATATAAAAGAAAATATTTTTCTCTCTTTTCTGCAATGTGTGAGTCTTTTGCCTCTGTCTTGCCATTATCCACAGGATGAAGAATTGAATTATCTTAAAGTGGCTTCTTGATAGGCTTATTTTAAAACTAAGTTGCAATTATTTTTTGTTGTTATTGTTCAAGCTAGGATGTTACTATATAGTCCACACTGTCTTCAAACTGTTCAGACCTGTTGCATAAGCCCCCCTAATGCTGAGATTAGAAACCACACCTAGCATTGCAGGCTTATTTTAAAGGTTAGTGGTAAGATGTATATTACAGCAGCTTTTATGTGATGGCCTCTACTTCCCACACATTCTCCGGAGATGGCTAATGGAGAATTTCTATTTCAATAACGGAACTGGGATTGCCTTTAAAATAACAAATTGCCTAAGGTCAGTATCCTCGGTGAGTTCTAGCTTTGTTTTTTTCTGGGGTCTTAAAACATAGATGGAATGGAATTTGGAATTGAACAATGAATAATAAAATATGGTGTAAAAGGACTTACAATGAAGTTGGAATATTTGGAGCAGTTAGTATAGGTAAAAATATTTTCACTATTTTATCAAGTGCTCTCATATCTAAAACATTACCTCAGTATGAACAAACTACTTAATGAAATGTTAAATGCCTGTTCTTGCTGGCATAATGTCAACACTATGTGGCCACATTGGTTATCTCTGCTGAACTAGCTCTGAACAGCATTGTTAAATGTTTTTTATTAATAAAACATTAGGAATCAAATTAAAAATGACTGAATTCATGTAGTGCCTATGGTAGACAAGATCATTCAACATAAACTAGTTATAAAACTCTTATAAATGTGTGGAAATAGTAATGTATATAATAAAAGTTCAAGTATTCTGAGCTCATGATCTGTAGTAGGCACTGTTCTAAGTGTTTGCAAGGATTGTCTTCATAACCTTGATGAGAGTGTAAAGAGGTTCTGTTTGTTTTAACTTTCATTTACACTAGAACAAAGTTTAGCACTTTACAGAATTATTGGTAGTTATCAAGATCTTATTTCCTTGTACATTTAAAT
>CABHPH010152517.1:0-23874 GCA_902168325.1 Peromyscus nudipes | reverse complement strand
GACACATACACACACATACACGCACGCACGCACGCACGCACGCACACACACACGCACGCACGCACGCACGCACGCACGCACACACGCACGCACGCACGCACGCACGCACGCACGCACACACACACACACACACACACACACACACACACACCACTCCCGCCACCACAGTCCTTACCTGGCTTCCACGGCTGAGGGCATCTGTAATCATTTCAGATAGGCCTCCTCCATCACCATGTTTTCTCTTAAAATTAAAGGACCCAGCCTCTTTTAATTGAAGACATGGCAGAAAATTCAGAGAACACAAAGGAATTTGCACACTTAGCTCACTCATCAACCTCTTACCCAGAAATAAAACAGTGGACATACACTGGGAAGTTTCTTTCCAGATGTTTCCTGTGCCGGTAGATCTACTCTTGAGGAAAGAGGCTGTGGTAGAATGAATGGCTGGACTCGCTGACACATCTGCACATCTGCTCCACAGGAGACCATGGGGTCGGAAGCAGGGGCAGCCCCTCCCTCTGGCTTTTCATCGGGGACCACGTGATTAGCTTCCTGATCTTGCTGAGGGCTGCTGTGTCTCTGTGGGCACACGCCAGTAACCACCCTGCCCCGTATTCTTGTAGTGGGGTCAGTCCAGGGTCTCAAAATGAACCACCCTAAATCTCACTTAGCAGATAACACAGCCAATGTTTCGGCAATGTTGCTGAAAGAGAACTCGAGTGAGTTGGAAATGGCTTTCTCTCCTCCTCCTCTCATCAGCCATTAATTTTCTCCCTGTTAAATGCCTCAAGCCAATGCTAACAAAATTAAACTTGACAGAGATAAATGTGAAATCCTCAGAGCTGAAACTGTTGCACTCTCCATAAACAGGTTGAGGGAGGTGAGGTAGCTCTTGTAGAAAAACTTCCAGGAAACTGAGGCAACAGGAATGTTAGGTCCCATTAACAGAAGCAAGGGGTGCAGAGAAGGAGGGGAGTGCACCCCAAATGTTGGATTCACTACAAGGTGCTATGTTCAGGGCACAGAGTTTCCCAACTGACCCTGAGGAGAGAATGGGAATGGCAAAGGCTCTTGGAGCCACCAGGGGGGGAAAAAATGGAAGATGTCTGACCAAGCAGGACATTTAAGGGAAATACTTCAAATTCTTAGCTTCAGGGACAGGGTGGAATCTTTTTTTGTCTGGTCAGTGGGGGCAAAAACAATGGGTGACCACCTGCTCCATCATCCACTCCCTTCTTAGACTGATGGAGTACAATTGATTGTTGTGGGTCTAGCTCCCCACATGTGAATTAGGGGAGGCCCACCAAAACCCTGAATGACCTCATCATAACTTTATTTCATCTGCAAGACCCTCTTTTCAAAATAAGGATCTGCTGTGTTGGGGATCCAGAAGGTCCCCCAGAGACCCAGCTTTTAAAGGTTGGCCCCCAGCTGTTGGCACTGTTGGGAAGCAGTGGAGTCTTCAAGAGATGGGGCTGGTTGGAGCAAGCTTGGTTATTGGGGGGTGCCCATGAAGGAGATCGGGACCCTAGCTCCATCTTTTTTTTTTTTTCTTTGCTCCCAGCCACCAGGAAGTGAATGGGCTTCTCAGCCTTACGCTTTCATTACAATGTAGAACTAGACACTGGACCACAGGCTCGGGGAACCGCAGGCTGGAACGTCAGAAACTGGGAGCCAGAGTGAGCCTTTCCTCTAGCCATTCCTTGTCTCCTGTGCCATGTCCCAGGGATGGACAGCTGACTGGCACCTTCACAGCTTCTGCCGGTTAGGCCGCGAGATGCCTAAGAGCAGCAAAGCTTAGCCACAGTGATGCTGATCTCTAGTCTAGGCTGGTTTTTCTCTAGGTATGTGAGAAAGCAGGGGGAAGGAGGAAAGGGAAAGGGAGGACCAGAAAAGCGCTTGCAGAGTACACGAATTCAGACTCACTTTGATCGTTATCCCACAAAGGGTGGGACCCACCATGTACGCAGAGACCCCAAGAAACAGAAGTGATGTATCTGGAACTGCAGACATTCATGCAGCCCCTGGAAATAACATGCTAAAGAATGAGATGCCGGGGAGATAGTTCAGCCAGTAAAATGCTATGCAAGCCTAATGACCTGAGTTCGATCCCCAACACCTGCATCAGAAACCAAGAGTGTTGACACATGCCTGCAGTCCCCACCCTGGAGAAGCAGAGGTCTCTGGATGCCAGCCTAGACCATTTGGCAAGTTCCAGGACAGTGAGAGAGCTTATCTCAAAAACAAGGTCAGTTGTCCTTGAGGAAGGATACCCATGGTTGACTTCTGGCCTCCACACATGTACGCATGTACCCATTACACAGTGTATATCCATGCACACACACACACACACACACACACACACACACACACACACACACGCACACATGCACACACACGCACATGCACGCACACATGCACACACACACACAGAATGAGTTAACAGGCCGTGGATGTTGCTTAGCGTCAGGGTGCTTGCCTAAAATTCACAAGACTTTGCGTTCCATTCCCAACACTTTAAAACCAAGGCCACAGGCCAGGCCTGGTGCTATTAATCCCAGCCCTTAGGAAACAGAGACAGGTGAATCTCATGCATTCAATGCCAGCCTGGTCTACATAGCAAGTTCAGGCCATCCAGGGCTACATAGTGAGACCCTGTCTCAAAACAAAAGCCACAAAAGCTAATAAATGGACTACACGATCTTGTTTACAGTTTTATAAAATAAAAAATAAGTAAGTAAGTAAGTAAAAGGCCTAGGACACAGTTCAGTGGCTAAGCACTTGCTTAGCATGCTCAAGGCCCTAGGCTCAGTCTCCAGTGCCACAAAAATCAACTCATTCATTTAGTTAAATAATGCTCTAACTGTAGAGTGGAGAACAGTGAAATACATCGGAAGAAAGCTTGGAGCAGATGTTTCTGGGAGCGTGCAAGCTAGTGTTCCGGAAGCCCGGCTTTGTCTTCAGGTTGATCATATAAACATGACACCCTTACATAGGCTGAAGCTCTTTTCCTTTGGCGACCTCGATGCTGAGGGGAGGGGCTCCTTCACCTCTCTCATTCCTGGGGTCTTCATTTAGGAATTTTCCTGCATCATTTGGATGGATAGCGATTACTATTTTTCTCATTAGAAACTAAAATTTCCTCAAGACTGAAATTCTTGATTGGAGAGATGTTTGTGATCGCGGGTCAGTGGCAATAGCAGGCTGTAGATTACGTCTCTGATATTCCATTAAACACAGGGCACTACAGCCATACCAGAGCCCAGTTTGACAGTCTCTCTTAAAACTAAGCATGTTGCTATCACATGACCTAACAATTGCACCCCTGGGCATTTGTGCCAGAGTGGTAATAGACATATTTTCTCCCAAGACCTGAACATGAATACCCACAGCAGCCCTGTTGGGAACAGCTGGAAGCAGCAGACATCCTTCAGTGGGTCATGATTCAGCAGAGGATGAGATTTCCACGCCATGGAACACTGCCCAGCCATGGAAGGCACAAGCCACCAACACACAAACTGGAGATAAACCTCAGGAGAATTGTGCTGAGTGCACTCCCCAAAGGCTACCATAGCCTGCCTTAGATCCCATACGTAGAACAGTTTTTAAAGAGCAGAACTACCGCGATTGGGAACCCCGTGGAGGCTGCTGTGGGGTCCAGACAGACTAGGGTAGACAGGAATGTGTGTGGCTAAAAAAAAGGGGGGGTTGGGGCGCGACTGGAGAGATCCTTTTGATGGAAGAAGGTTCTGTATCACATATGACATGATGCTAGTTTGGTCAGGAAACTGAGTAAAGGGCATCCCATGTCTTTTTATTATTTCTTCCTCTTTATGTATGTGTGGGTGTGGCTGTGTGGGGGTGTGGTTGTACATGTGAGTGCTCATCAGTATGGGCATGTGTGGAAGCCAGAAGTTGACTTTGAGATGTCTCTCAACTGTTTTACTCTCATGCTTATTTGTGTGTGTGTGTGTGTGTGTGTGTGTGTTCATGTGTGTGAGTGCACATGTATGTGTGTATATGTGGACCTGTGTTACTGTTGGGTCTCCCTTCATGTTCTTACCGAATGTATTGAGGCCATCTCCAGCTGAAGCCAGATCTCAACATTTGTGCTAGTCTGACTAACCTGTTCTGAATCTCGTGCATCTGCCCACCCCCCCAACCCCCACCCCACCCCTCCCGCACACACACCTGGGATTCCAGGCCAGCCTCCTTACCTATCAGACTTTTCCATCTTTTCTGGGGATCTGAACTCCGGTCCTCACACTTGCATGCTGGGCCATTGCTCCAGCCTTCTCCACCTTATTTTTGGCACAGGGTTCCTCACTGAGCCTGGAGCTTGCTGGTTGTGTCTAGACTTTGCTGGTTGGCTGGTGTGCTTGGGATCTTCCTCTCTCTGCCCACCTTCCAAGCCCACACCTTGAGGTTACAGAGCACCCCCACACCTGGCTTTCTACACGGGTATGGGGACTCAAATTCAGGTCTCCTACCTGAGTGGCAAGTACTTTACCCACTGAGCCATCCACCCTCCCCCGTCCCGCCCCGCCCCGCCCCACCCCTCTCTCTATTTTTGTTTTACAAGGACATATGAATCTACTGTAATTCAAAGTAAGGTATTTTTTTTAAATGGAGACTGAGGTATTGGTGAAATTATTAAGGCCACTCCACGTAGTTAAAAGGAGATTTATTTAATGGCATAACTTACAAATGAAGGGATAGGTAGGTGGCGGGTTCTGTGAAAGACGCAGCGCAGTCCGGTGGTGTTCTCTGGAGAACTCTCCTCAGTCTACCTCTAGCATCCACAGTCCAAGCAGGAAGAGCAAGCTGGCCCATCCAGATCTCTGGTCTCCAGGGCCTCCCTTGGCCCCGCCTTGTAGGCGTGACAGTTGCCGAAGTCTCAATGGGGATTGGAACTTCCAGATCAAAGCTGGAATGGCTACCCACTACACTGGGGTCCAGGAGTAGAATATATGCTTTGTCTGAGCAAGACTTGGGGTCAACTCCCAGCAGCCCTTAAAACTGGAGGAGAACCCTAGCTGTATGCATGGGCGTAGGAGGATGTGGGAAGACAGACCACAAACCTGAGAAGTCAGCCGCAGGATTGTCGCTCTCAAGAGCTTATTTTCTTCTTTTCCAACCTTTTATTATTTGACTTGTTCCAACAAGCAGGTGTGACTTGGTGATTTCTTCAGACCCATGAAGTGGCAAAAAAATATATATATATAAAATAAAAAGCAACAGAGTAGTGTTGGGGTGGGCAGTGGCAGCCCTTGGGAATGCTGCTCCCTCCACTCATTCCCGCCCCCCAAAAGGGCTGGATCTGGATCTGTGGGAACACTTTTTAATCTGAGGTGGCAGGTCCTAGGAATGAGGTGAAGGCTGTGGCTGGCCCACTCGAACCTTTGCCAGGCTACCAACCCTCAGACATCCCGGAACCAACCCATTCTAGCTGTCTGTCCCTCCCTTCACCAGCCCCTGTGTTTGTTCACCGACTCAACCGCTCAGGGACACATGAAGTAGAAGACGGGAGACTCCGAGGCCAGCAGCAGCATACCTCTGAGTCATCACCATAGGCCGAGAACCACCTCAGTACCTTGCCGCTACCATCTCATGTTCTAAGGGACCTAGGAGGCGAGAGCTGAGGTTGTTGCCACTGTGTAGGTGGGGAAACTCCAGGTTAACTGTGTTCCCACAGAAAATACTGTAAAAGTACACCCCACCCAAGGTATCGCCTCTGAGACCCTCAGTCTGTCGTCTGCACCTCTGACCTGGGGTGCTACCGTGCATACAGGTCTTTGGAGGAGCAGCTGAAGGGAGATAGAGGGAGAGCTTGGTGTTGAACAGCTGGTCAGCAGCTCATTTGTAGCCAGGTAGGAAAAGGGCATGCTTCCCACAAGGCTCAGCGGGGAGCCCTTAGTTGGACACACGGGAAGACAGATGTGCCTCTGGCACACACCCAGCCTCCAATACTGCTCCCACCCACTGTGAGGTCAGGCTGGGCTGCTAGAGGCCAGCAGGATGCTTGGCAGCAGCTGCAAGAAACGCCACACTGGCTACAGCTGGAAATAGACCAGCTCTGACCAGTTATGGGGTGGGGGAGGAAGAGCTCCAAAAGAGTCAGGCGGCTGACTAGGCATGAGGAGTTGGCAGGCACAGGCACGAAGTGACATGACTCCTCCTTCCCTCATGTGACTCCCTCTCTGCTGGGGTGTTTAGTGATGGGCATTCCCAGGCTACAGGGCAGCAGAGGATTAGGAGAAAATGGATGGAAGATTCTGGAAGGGAGAGCTGCCCTGTCCTCCTGCGGTTACTGAACAAACCGGGAATCCTGCTCTTCCACCCTTTTAGCCCTTCTGGAAGTTTCTCAGCTCTCTACCATCAACCAGATGGAGGGGGGTAGAGTCTTGAGTCCATCCCAACATTTGGCGGCGTGAGGACTTCGCACCATACTGTATATGTACCACCTGACTTTTGACTTTATGAGTCTTGTTCTGCCTGGAAGGCCCTCTGCCCATTCGTCAGGAACAAATTCCTGGTCGTTTCTCAAGCTGCAACTCTAGAATCCCCTTGAGTCTGGGGATCTCACCTGCTGTCTGGAGCCTTCCTGTCCGACAGTGACTAATGGTGTGTTGTTTCATTCTTGAGGATGTCAAGGCTCAACCAAAAATGATACGGTTGTGACTGAGGTTCATCTGTTCTCTGTGTGTATCTTCTCTTCCCTCTGCCCCTGTGACCTGCCCAAAGTTTCCATGTCTGGAATGAATAGTTCTGTGAACCCACAGGACACTCACAGCCTGTGTTTTCCCTTGTCTCTTCCAGGCATCTATAAAGGACACTGTTTCAGGATCAACCACTTTCCAGAAGACAATGATTACGACCATGACAGCTCAGAGTACCTCCTCCGTGAGTGACAAGTACCTCAGCTCTTTGTGTGGGGTGGGAGAGGAAGGGAGGTGCTAGAAAGGTGAGCCCTGGGGACTTGGCCACAGCTCTTTGCCCTGGGGACTGTGAGCATTTTCCTTCAGAAGTCCTGAGCTCAGAAGGTAGGGTTTAGCCCAACAGTGCCCTGGCATGTGGATGCCCTGTGTGTGGATGGGTACACAGGATGGATGGATGGCCAAGGCCCCAGGTCCACAAACAGTGAGGCCCAAGCAGTGGGGTGCAGCTTCAAGGGACCTCTGGTGGGGCAAGGGAAGTTACAGATAGGGACTTCCACCGGGGATATAGCTCAGTTGATAGAGTGCTTGCCTGGCATGTGCAGAGCTCTGGGTTCCATCCCCAGCACCGTTAAAACCCAGCTTGGTGGCACATGCCGTAATCTCAGTACTCGGGAGGTGGGGAGGGTCAGGAATGTGAGGTCATCCCTCTGCTATATAGTAAGTTTGAGGCCAGGCTGGGTTACATGAGCCCCTGTCTCCAGTTTTTAAAAAGAAAAGATGGGGCTGGAGAGATGGCTCAATGGCTAAGAGCACTGGCTGCTCTTCCAGAGGACCTGGGTTCAATTCCCAGCTTCTCAGCACCCATGTGGCAGCTGACAACTGTCTGTAACTCCAGTTCCAGGGGATCTGACACCCTCACACCAATGAACATAAAATAAATTTTGTTCTGAGCCCAGTACGATTGTTCACACCAATAATCCCAGCACTCAGGAGGCAGAGGCAGGAGGATCAGAAGGCCAAGGTCCTCCTCTGCTGTGGAATGGATCTGAGGCCAGCCTGAGCTCTATGAGGCCCAGTCTTGAAAAAGCTAAAAAAAGCTCTGCCCAGGCCTGACGAGCATCTGAAGCACACGATGCAGGGATTAACTCACCAGCCAAGACAGCTTCCTGAGGGGCTAGAAATCCCAGAGATGGTGATGGAGGTGGCAGGGTATGCCCTGACAGGTGGCTCTAAGTCCCTTCAGCCCCGACAAATGTGGCCACTGCCTCTGCCTGTGCTCTGCCCTTAAGCCCTTGCTCCCAGCTGATCCTGTGACTGAGTGATGCCTCCCAGTTGGTACCCACAGTACGTGCTGAACCCCAAAGGATGAACTTCCCTGCTCCTGAAGTCTATGCAGAGTTCACCTGTGCGCCTCTGAACACCTCTTCTCCAGAACGCGGGGAGCCTCAGCCAGAGAGGGGCTAGAAACGGATGCTAGAATGCCTGCTGTTCCTCCTTCCCCATCAGCGAAAAGACACAAAGAGCTGCTTCTTGCAGCACCCCTGGCGCTCAGGCTCAGCCTCACACATGGAGAATCGATACCAGTGTGTCCTTAGAGAGAGCACAATTCACTGTGCACCTGATTATGGCTCTTTTTTTTTTCCCTACAAGAAAGGATTTGGATTATGAGTCATCTGATGGAATAGAACAGTGTGCGGTTCCCATGGAGCTGAGGCCATGTCAGGCTGCTCCAGCCAGGCCCAGAACCTGAAATAATATGACCAGAGCTCTGCCTCCAATCTGCCTCCCTTATCTTCTCCTCTTTCATCTTCCTGTCCTGATTCTACATATTAGGGGCCACACTCTCCCAGGTAAATGAGATCCCCTTAGAGTGGTCGTGGATCACCGTGGAGGTTGCCCAGTGTACCACTCAAGGACTGCTGCTTGCATGAATTACGGTGTGAGTGACATCCTTCTGGTTCTGCAAGGCAGAGCACGTGAAAGCGAGCTGGGAGGACAGGGCTGAGTGGCAAGAGCTGTGACCGTTAGGACAGAATGTAGCAGCTTCGCTTTGCAGCTTGGCAGAGAGAAGCCTTGGGAAGAACTCCGTCAGTGGCACTGTCGCCCAAAAGCCAGACTTGGGAGCCTTGGTGGTCTGGTACACACAGTCAGCCTCCTGGGGTCCAGGATGGGATAGAGAAGGACAGAGTAAGGATCTGGAGTCACACAAAGCATGTGGCCAGAAGCTCCGGCCCTGATGCTACAGGTCTCCCTCCAGCAGTGTCCCCTGCCAGGGGACTGGGAGTGTCTCAGAGTGATAGTATCAGTGTGACAGTTGCCGCTCTCACAAAGGACATGTTCTCAAATGTACCAGATCCCCAGGGTGACCTGCTGGTTCAGAACAAGCCCAGAGGTGCCCAGGGAAAGAATGACAGATGGCCCCCAGGCCTGCAGGCTTTGGCTAATGGTGAATTTGCAAGTAGGAGGCAGAGGTGACTTCTTAACAAGCTAGTGTGTGTCCATTCAGTGGCTGTGGAGATAGGGACACTTGGCCCTGAAAACTGATTTCCACATTTCCCCAGAACATAGAGCAACCTGAAGCCAGCTGTAGACGCAACTCTGAGACCTGTGAAGGCATAGTCCCTGTAGCCACGGGGCCTGTGTCTCCCTGATTCTCAGCCTCTGGTCTCTGTCCTGACTGTTATTTCCAAACTGTAAAGAAGCCCAGGAGAGTGGTCTCTAGGGGCCCATATGATGATCTCATTTATTTCTTCATTCATTTAACGGAAACTTGTGACTGTATCTTGTGTCTGTCACCATCCTGAGCAAGTGGGATACCATGGCATGGAGACAGCTCTGCCCTCCAGGTGCTGATCTGGTGGCAGAGCATAAGAGTTTGGAGGTCACGGACGGTTCTATGGCAAGGGAAAGCCTCCTGAGACAGCAGCCCAGCAGGCCCGAGGCTAGGCAGCTCTCACCCTATGTTAGAAACTCCGAGAAACAAGTCACCCCTGACCCTCAAGTTCCTAAGCCTCCCAGAGAAGCTGGATTTGCATTTTGAGTCACATTATTGTCACTGGATTCCTGGGGGCCCCTGAGCATTGCACATGCACAGCGTGGGGTTTGAGGGAGTCACCACTTACTTCACACCCTCCACAGAGTCTTATCTAGTGTCTTATCTCCATCACCCCTGCCTGTCTCGCCCCCAGGCCTGGCACCTCCCTCCTAGGTTCAGGATTTCCAGTTAGATGGAGGGTGCCCGTGCCAAGACACAGTGCTAGTGTCTGTGAGTTCACAGTGAAGCCTGGAGTACGTTAAAAGATAGGGCCCACCCTCCAGACAGATATATATCATCCCCGTGGCTTGATGTGGTCATGTGGTATGACTGACTCTAGCTCCTCACCCCTCAGACACGTGCTCAGCAAGGCACTGAAGCAAGGGCACTCAAGGGACAGGTACTTGGAGGACTCACCTGGATGGAGGCTCTGAGCCACGGGCCTCCATTGTCTTTGAAGGAACTGGAGCAGCCTTCTCTCTGGACCACCTGACTGGTCTTCAGAAGGCAGGGCAGGGTCTTGACCTGAGGCTGGCCATCTCAGCTCAGAGGCCTGTTTCAGAAGCACACAGGAAGCCTCCTCCCAGAGCCTGCAGCTACAAGAAAGCCAAGAGGAGTCGGGAGGAAGTTCTGGGGAAAGGCGTTTCATTTAATGCCCCCACACAATCCCTTCTCTGTGGAGCAAGGGCTCACACTGTGGGTGTACAGAAAGGAGACAAACACAGCCTTCAGAGGCTACAAGGCCCCAAGCCAGTCAGCTGGCTCAGGAGGGGCACCTACCCGCACTTCCTGACTCACAGTCCTCTGCCGGCGCCACCAAGGCCCACGTAACTGGATTTCTCTAGAGCTGTGAGGACACAGAGAAGGCCAAGCTCTGAGCATCATCTCCCATGTCTTTGTTCTCTTCCTCGGACCTCCTTGACATCTACCCAGATGCTCAGGGTGGAGACCGGAAGCCTGCCGTGTGCTCTGGTGGGCATTCCTAAGGGGCTATAGCAAACCGTCATGAATCATGTGACTGAAAGCAGCAGAAATTGACTCCTGGGTGGCAGCTGGAAGTCAAAAAGGGGACACGTTTGGCAGGACTCTGCCCCTCCGCGTGCTCAGGGAGTGAGACTCTTTCCCTGACACTACTGCAGATAGGGAGCACCAGAATTTCCTGGCCATGTCTCTGCCCTCTGACTCCATCCTGATAACCTTATCCGTTGTCTAAGATGCTTACCCCTGGACTCAGGGACCTCTTGGTTCATTCAGGATGGTCTCATCTTGAGGCCCCTGAGGTCGGTCCCTATGTAATATAATATAATATCACATATGTAATACCTTTTTCCAGAGGAGGCCACATCCACAGGGAGAGAACACAGTCAAGCCCTCCAGCGTGGTATCACTACTGTGGCCAAGTTATGAAAAAGTGAACTCGGGTGGCCATTGAGGTTCCCTGGCCCTGCCCCCACTGCTGATCATGGGTAGGACAAGGATTCAGACAAGGTTCCGCTGGCCAGCATGGTAGACAGCGTCTCACAGTGCCCTGCGGCCCCTTCTGTGGCTTGCACGTGTTGTGGGCTTGGATATCTTCATCTGTAGTCACGGTGGTGATTTGCTGGATATAACTAGTCACTTAGAAAGTGCATGGTGCAGCTGGCCTTGTGCTTATCACTTCACAGAGACAAAAACCAATCACAGCACAGTGGGCCCCACTAACCCATGGTCTTAATTTGTGAGATTTTAGTCCTTATTCATGGCTTTACTTTGTGGGATTTTAGTCAACAACAGTTCAAACTCATGAAATGGAAAGTGCCAAAAATAAAGAAGCCACAGGCTTTAAAAGTTTTATTACAGTATAGTGTGTTCCAGTGGTTCTATTTTATTATTAGCCACTATCAGTCCCTTTCTATATTTGATTTGTCAATTAAATTTTATCACGGCGGACTGGCAAGAAGGCTCCCGATAAAGGTTCTTGCTATGTGTTCAAGCCTGGTGACCTGAGTTCTGTCGTGGAGCCCACATAAAGACAGGAGAGAACTGAGTTCACAGAATTGTTCTCTGACCTCCACACATGGGGCTGTGGCACATGCACCCACGTGACAATAATAATAAATGAAAATTTTAAGTGTTAATTTTATCATGGGTATATATGTATAGAAAAACACAGGGTCTTTTATGGGTACTTGGAATGTACCTCCTTACAGATGAGGAGATGCTGAATTATTAAACCATGTGTTACAAGTGGGGAAAGTTAGTTTTTGAAGAGTGAAGCAAGTTGTCTAAGAACACACAGCATGCCACAGAGCAGGATGACACCCAGTCCCATTTAGTGTGCTAAAGCCTGTTCCTCTGACCATTGATCTAAGCTGGCTCTTGGGCACACCATTCCCAGCCTTCTGATGAGCCTATGGAACCATTCAGGAGAGAACTTAGTGGACTGTGAGCTGTTGCATGAATGTCATGCCATCCAGAACATTAGTGACTGTTAGTGTGGCCTCTCCAGTGACACTGAGGGACTCCAATCCCTCCCACCTGAAAGAAGTGTTACCTACACCCAGAAAGAGGCCCAGTGACCTGCAGGCAGGTGTGACCGTAGGTTATTTGGCTTCTTCTGAAAGAGTAAATAGCCAACCTAGAGCCATCGTGCACTCAGGGCCGGCAGCAGGACTCCTGGGAGAAACACCCATGGCCATGGCAGGGAGGATGGCTGGACTCACTGCCCTCTCTGCTTCGTTCCTACCCTGGCCTAGGCATCGTGCGAGCCTCCAGTGTCTTCCCCATCCTCAGCACCATTCTGCTCCTGCTTGGAGGGCTCTGCATCGGCGCTGGGAGGATCTACAGCCGCAAGAACAATATTGTCCTCAGTGCAGGCATCCTCTTTGTGGCCGCAGGTAAGTGGGGGCTACCCCTCTGGGACAGGAGCGGAGGCGATAGTGGCGCATCTGAGCATGTGGTCTCCACTGCCAGGAGTGTGCACCCTGGTGGGAGGGCAGTCCGAAATCAGTGCATGGTTAACATTAAGAGGACAGACGTGTAAGACTGAGGCAGGGGATGGGGAGCGACTGCTTAATGGGGTTTCCTTTGGAGGAGATGGCAGTGTTACAAATGGGACTTCACACATTGTGAAGGGTTGCACACATTGCAAGTGCACTAAATGCCACTGGACTGTGTCCTGCAGAAAGGTTAATTTGATAATGTGCGAAGTTCACCTCATCTCAGACAGTCGGGTATGTGAAGTACAACCAAAGCACTAGGTTCTGGTGCTTTCCAAACCTGTAACAGGGTCAGGAGCTGGCTGAGTTGGTGGATGTCAGGAAAGAACCTGGAGATTCCTGGGATGCCAAGTCCCAAGGGAGTTTGCCATGTAAAGACAGGGTGAGGGACTTGAGTAGAAAGACAGAATAACATCCATTTACTTAGCATAGGATTGTGTTGGCCGTTACAAGCTAGCTAGAGATGAACTGAAGTTTATTGGGGGTTGGGTGGGTTATAGGTAAATGCTGCACTATTCTACGAGACGTGGTCATCACTGATTTCAGTCGGGTTCTGCTGGGAAATGTAGAAAGAACTTATCTCTCACAAACACCCGGGGGGACAGGACTTGAGGGAAAAGGAGCCACCAAGCTGGCTGTGGTGGTGCACAACTCAATCCCAACTGGGAGGTGGAGGCAAAAGAATCAGGAGTTCCGGACTGGGAAAGATGGCTCCATGGTTAAGCGCACAGGCTTCTCTTGCGGAGGACTGGAGTTTGATACCCAGCACACACATGGTGGCTTGCAACCATCTGTAACTCCTCTTCCAGAGGATCTGATGCCCTCTTCTGGCCTTTGCAGGCAGACACACGGTGCACAGACATACATGCATGCAAGACACCAATACACATTTACATAAAATAAATTTTTAAATAAGGATCAGGAATTCAAAGCCAGCCTCAGCTACTTAGGGAGGTCTGAGCCAGGCTGGGTTATATGAGACCCAATTGAAAGGAAAGAGAGGAAGGAAAAAAGGAGGGAGGGAAGGAGGGATGAAAAGAGGGTAGAAAGAAGGAAAATTAGTTACCAAGCCAGGTGTGGTAGTGCATGCCTGTAGTCCTAGCCCTTGGGAGGTGGAGAATCAATTGGAAGTTCAAGGTCATCCTCAGTTACCTCAGTTCAGGACAAGCTTAGGCTACATTAGACTTTTTCTCGAAAAATAAAAGTAAGTTACCATAATTAATAGATATCAGGGAGAAGACCGGCCACCATCCCACATTCAGCAGCCTGTCCTCTGTCCCATCATTCATGCTGTGAGTCTGACCTTTAGTCTCTCCCCGCCCCACCTCCCTTTCAGGCCTCAGTAACATCATCGGCATCATCGTCTACATCTCCAGCAACACAGGCGACCCCAGTGATAAACGTGATGAAGACAAAAAGAACCATTACAACTATGGCTGGTCTTTTTACTTTGGAGCCCTGTCATTCATTGTGGCGGAGACCGTGGGCGTCCTGGCTGTAAACATTTACATTGAGAAAAATAAAGAGTTGAGGTTTAAGACCAAGCGGGAATTTCTTAAGCCTTCTTCCTCCTCTCCTTACGCCAGGATGCCGAGCTACAGGTACCGGCGACGGCGGTCCAGGTCCAGTTCAAGGTCCACTGAGGCCTCGCCCTCCAGGGATGCGTCTCCCGTGGGCCTGAAGATCACTGGGGCCATTCCTATGGGTGAGCTGTCCATGTACACGCTGTCCAGGGAACCCCTGAAGGTAACCACAGCTGCCAGCTACAGCCCGGACCAGGATGCTGGCTTCCTGCAGATGCACGACTTCTTCCAACAGGACCTAAAGGAGGGTTTCCACGTCAGCATGCTGAACCGGCGGACGACTCCCGTGTGACCTGCCCACCCGTCTTGGCACCGGCCTCCCCCAGAGTGGCTGTTTGTGTGACACACAACAGGGTGACCCTTAAGATAATAGACAGTGAACTGGAGCCAAGGGCAACCCTCCCTGGCCTCCAAAAGATGCCATGGGCTGGCTAAGAGTGAAGGAAGCCTGGAGACTGGAATCAGGGCTAGGGTAGAAACTGAAGGCTAACTTTCTCCCAAGACAGGGTGTATTGCTATCCTCCTGAAATTTCCCAGGAGGCCCAAGAATTTTCCAGAAGCTGCATCAGCCTGCCTCTTGGAAACCAGGAAACCAGTCATGCCAGAAGAAGATGTCAAACCCTTTCCCTTTCCCTGGGCACAGGGCCACAGGAAGGCTTCTTCCAGAACTGGGACCTCTGGGCTCCCATCAGCTGTTTTTCACCCAGAAGTTCCTGTGTCCTGGAGCCCAGAAAGAGCCGAGGCTCACTCCACTCCCCTCTGCCTCCCTCCCTCAGCCTCTGTCTGGCAGCCTGGTGGAGCCTGTGGTTGTAAACGTCATCTGTCCTAAAGAGAAAGCTCTATGGCTAACTGGTGCTTCGGCCTTGAGCTGTCCTGTGGCCGGCGTCTCTCCATCTCAGGAGACCAGGAATCCAGGGCAAAGGCAGAGACTCTGCAGGCTTTCCTACCTGCTTCCGGAAGTTTCTGCCGAGCTCAGAATGGGCAGGGCGTACTCACTAAACTTGGAGATCTGGAGGATTCCATGGGTCTGAGGAAAGGTAGGCACTTGCTGTGTCCTATCCACTTGCCTGAGGAACCACACTGTCCCCTGAGCCACAGGGGACCCTGCTGGGGGCGGAGCCATACTCCCACTTCCAAACTGGTGTTCCGTGACAGACGCACAAACTTCAGTATGAGAAAGGAGAACCTGAGGGTGAGCGGAGACAAAAAAGAACAAAGAAAGAGCATCCATTTCCAAGTGGTTCTGAATGGTGGCGTACTGAGAATCAACAGCAGCAGAACAAGCCACACTCAGCTCCTCATCCTAAAAAGTAGCAATGGCGTCTCCCCCGACTCCTGTCCTAATTTATTCTGCCGACACCCAAAGGACTCTGTGGACATTTGACTCAAGGGGCCGTCCTGGGCTTTCTCACTTTGCCTGAATCTGAGGATGAGTTCTGTGTCTTACAGTTTGTCCAGACGTTCCCCCTTTCCCTCTCGAGGTGAGCAAACACCATGTGAGTGTGTCCAGATTAGAAAGAACTCTCCGGAAAGTGGAACTTACCCCCTTTTCTATAACACGCGTGCTTTCTAAGGATCAATTGTTTCTTACTTTTTGAGACTTCTTAATCCAATCTTGAACAGTCTTCTGTGACCCCAGTAACTGTCTCACCTAGAAGTGACAAGCCAGTTCTTACCTCAGTCACCTGCTCATGGAGCCCCCTAGGCTGACTCAGAGTTCAGACCCAGGTCCATTTGTCCTTCCCTGCCTGTCCTTCATGCCCCCCCTCCCACCACACACACACTCTCTAAAGAAAGACATCCCATGTCATAGCTCCAGCCAACTGCCCATGAGCTAGTGAGCTGAGATGTGAGCATGTTGGGGCTCCTTCGTTCTTGCTCAGAACCATCCCCTCCTGGCCAGGTTGGCTCCTCAGCGTGTGTCAAAGCATGCACAGCAGTGAGTGAGTGCCAGTGTCAAGATGTGTGGTCTGTCCCTCGCCCTGCCACACCTCCCCCACCTCTCCTCTACCACCATTGTTAACATCTTTGGAGGCTGAAGGAAGCCCTGACCCCCAGAGAGACCCAAGACCTGTCTCATGTCTCTTCTGGAAATAAAGCAGCCTATGGTAAACTTCCACACAAGCCACCTTCCCAACTGTAGTTCCAGAAGTTTCCACGATTCCACATGAGAAAGCTGTGTTCCGATGAATCCTACCTCTTGTCCAGTCCTAGGCAGAGTACACAGGCCCACTCCGGGGACAAGAGAGAGCCAGTAGGAAAAGGAAGAAGAGGCAGGGTAGAACACGGAGAAAAACCTCAGCTGCCCCAGCCCTCACAGCCTTTCTCCCACTGACTGTTGGCCTCACTCTGGGGACCCTGGTCACTGGCTTGCCCTTCCTGTGGGAAAGGGAGCAGAGCTGGACTGTACCGCTGACAGGCTCGGATCTGGCTCCGTCTCTGAAGGGACATGAGGCCTGAGCCCATCTTCCCACCCCTCCTCTGTCCCGTCTCCTCCCCTGTGTGTTTCGCCAGTTAAGCCCCTGTGATCCTGTACCCACCAGTGGTTTGGGGTTCTTAGTTCTGTCTCTCTCTTTTTTTTAATTAAATAAAAACATTTTTAAAATGTTCTCTTTTTGATATGGTAGGTGGGGGAGAGCTTCCCCAGGGTCCTTACGGGTGTCTGGTATCCCAGGTGTAGGGATTGTGTGGGGCATCCAAGAGAAGGAGGGTGACAGGGTAAGGGCGGACATCATGTGGACAAGACTCTGGCTTGACTCTGAGGACCAGGTTGAGCTTTGACCTCTGGAGAAGGTACCGCTAAGATGCTTTTCCATGGATAAGCTGGGAGCAGCTGAGCAAGACACTGGTGGGACTCAGCAAAAGCCTGAACTCCCTGAGCCATGGGAAATCAGCAAACCCAGAGACACATGTTTTCCTAGGCACCCTGAGAGGCAGAGGAAAGAGGGCTAAGAAACCAGGGCAATGAGTTTAGACAAGCTGGGACAGAGGTGTGGGGACAGCACTGTGTTCTGGTTTCTTAGTCCTCTTTCAAAAGCATGTCCCCAGGTCTGCTGAGCCACCAGGACCCACAGCCTGGGGAGTTCGGGCTTTTGCTGGGTTCCACCAGTGACCAGGCTGAAGACCAGCTGTGCTGCCAGCCTGGAGCCAGTTCTGCCTGGAGCTAGCACCTTGTGCCAAAAGGCCCGTGTCTACGGTTTATTCTTAGCCTGGAGGAAACCCTGGCTCAGCAGAAGCTGTCCAGCCCTCCTGGGCCGACTCTCGTGCCAGGCTGAATTTAGGGACCTGCCACCACCTCCCGCAGTCACGTGGTCACGTGTTTAGTTCAGCTAAAATCGCTGCCTCTGATAACTTGCAGAGCCAGGTCTGTTAGAATCAACACAGAAATCAGTGTTGTAGTTCCTTAATGAAAATAAGCTCCAGGGCTGGAGGTAGGGGGATGGCTCAGTCAGTAAAGTGCTTGCTTTGCAAGCATGAGGACCTGAGTTCGATTCTCAGCACCCACTTAAAAAACCCGAGTCTAAGGTGGTGGGCACTGATAATCCCAGTATTGGGAAGGCAGAGACAGGAGGGTCTCTGGTGCTCTGTCTGGCTGATCAGATGACCTCCAAGGTCATTGAGAGACCATGCCTCAGAGGAGGAGGACAGGGTTCCCGCAGATGGTCTCCATGCATACGCGCACACATGTAAACCACCACTCCCACACGCAGACATTTATTTATAAAAGGAGGAAAAGTAAACACTCATAGCCTAGCCATAGGCTACCTCAGTAGCCACCATTCTAGCCTTCGCTGTTACTTAAGAGTAGGCCGACCACACACTCAACAGCCCCGAGTGTAAATGCTGAAGATGAAAGAACGTCATTTCTCATACTAAGTGCACCCAGTGGAGTGCGGAGCAGGCCCTGGTCTACACTGCCAGTGTAGACACTCAGTGGCCCAGGCTGTGGAGGTTCCCCTGTGGCAGGTGGAAGGTGAGAGTAGATGATTTGAGTTTTACTGGACCAGGAAGTTGTGACCTGCTGTCCACACTTCATCAGCCAGTACTCAATAACATCATCAGTACATCCAAGATAAAGTAGTTGTCTTAGGGTTACTGCTGTGAATAGATACCATGCCCACAGCAACTCTTTTTTTTTTCTTTTCTTTTTTTTTTTTCCTTTGGCTTTTGTTATTTTGGTTTTGGAGGCAGGGTTTCTCTGTGTGGTCCTGGCCGACCTGGAATCTGGCCTTAAACTCAGAGATCTACCTGCCTCAGCCTCCTGAGTGCTGGGATTAAAGGCATATACCACTTACCGCCCAGCACTCTTATAAAGGAAAACATTTAATTGGGGCTTGCTTACAGTTTCAGAGGTCTAGTCCATTGTCATAGTGGGAAGCATGGCAGGATGCAGGTAGATATGGTGCTGGAGAGGTAGCTGAGAGTTCTACATCTGGATTGGTAGGCAGCAGGAAGAGAGAGTGACACTGGGCTTGGCTTGAGCTTCTGAAACCTCAAAGTCCATCCCCTGTGACATACTTCCTCCAACAGGTCCATACCCACTCCAACAAGGCCACCCCTTCAATAATACTGCTCCCTAGGAACCTGGGGGGGGCATTTTCATTTCAACTACCACAGTAGGAATGTAATCTATAGGAGGAGAAAAGAGTTTGGGGAACAGCTGACCAGTCTCTGCCCCTGGTGGACACCTTTTGGTACCTCTCTCTTCTGCCTTCCTACTCCCAAACTTTTTGAGGCATGCTCACTTAGAAGTAAAATTTTTGTGACAGTACCAACCTCTATGTGTCTCAAGCCCTTTCTTGGGATCCTACATGGTATCTGGCCTCTTTTCGGCTCCAGATGTCCTTTGTATAAAATGAGCCTGTGTCACCCTCTTCCCAAGTGAGGAATAGGTTTGAGCTCAGGCCTTTATCACACAAGAGCACACCACCATTGAACACATGACTAGAAGGCCTGGCCTCACCTCATCCCACCTGCTCATCATAGAAGAATCAAGTTCGAAGATGGGGAGAGAGAGAGAGAGAGAGAGAGAGAGAGAGAGAGAGAGAGAGAATGTGATAGAAATAAAAAGGAAGGCATTCTTTTAAATTTCGTAACCATTAGAAGGGAGACACATCACCTGCCCAATGGAGAAGAGATTCTGACTGCAGGGACACTTGCCAATGTCTGGAGACATTTCTGCTTGGAGCGGGTGCATTTGGGTCTTCTGGGAGTGACCAAGGATGCTTCTAAATCTTGTACAGTGCCCAGAATAGCCTCTCAGCCCTCAGAATGGTCTGTTTCAAACATCAGTAAACCCAAGGCCAAGAGCCCCATGCAAGCCCAGCTTCAGGGCGGAAATCCAAGGCACAGAAAGGGGTGATCACTCGCGCAAGATGACACAGCAGCTTTGGGGTACTTGTGTCTAGTCTAGACCATGAACATAAAACATTTTTTTTAGCTGGGCAGTGGTGGTGCATGCCTTAAATTCCAGCATTCCAGAGGCAGAAACAGGTAGATCTCTTTGAGTTCGAGACCAGCCTGGTCTACAAAGAAAGTTCCAGAACAGCCAGAACTGTTACACAGAGAATCTCTGTCTTGAAAGATACAAAAAAAAAAAAAAACACCCACACTTTTTTTTTAATTCTTCAAGTCCCTTTTTCCTACCACATTAGGATTTCTGCATCATTGTTGAGCCACACATTTCCAAAATAGAAATTGGGAGTTGAGGAAGGACATGAGAAAATGGCCCATCGTGGGTGAAGGCGAGCCTCCTTGAAGTCTTTGTCCCTGGATTTTAGGAACAGAATGTTAGTAGAATTGAACAAGTCCAGCGTGACACATGGGCACACTGCACGGCGGTGTCTTCCTCCTCTGCCCACATCCAGCAGCTGCAGTGATGTGGCCAAGGGCCAGGAAAGATCCCAATAAAACCTCAGTTCCTCCTGCCTTCCCCCCAGGGCAGCAGCAGTGAGCAGCTATCACAGCCCCCCATTCCCACCATCCAAGGATGAGGTTGCCACCAGGATCTTCCTTTGAGAATGACTTAGATTTTAAACAAGGAAATGCTGCAAAGCACCCAGTTTAAACACTTCATCTGAGGGTCTGCAAGGATGGCACAATGGTTAAAAGCATGTACTATTGTTGTTGAGGACCTGAGTTCAGTTCCCAGCATCCACATAAGGTGGTTCACAACCTGTAATTCCAGTGCCAGGAGTTCGGATAGATGCCTCTGGCCTCTGCAAACTCCTACACTCATGTGCACGTACCCACACATGGACACAAACATCTACACATAGTTAAAATTATAAACCAAATCATTTTTTAAAAGACTGCATTTGAATCCTCAAGAGTGTTGACTGAATGGGACCAGACTAGGCCCTCTGCACATGAGCAACAGTTGTGTAGCTTGGTCTGTTTGAGGAGCCCCTGGCAGAAGGATCAGGATCTATCCCTGTTTGAGGCCCCCCCCCCCCCCCCCGGCAGTAGGATCAGGATCTATCCCTCCTGCATGAGCTGGCTTTTTGGAGCTCATTACCTATAGTGGGATACTTTGTTCAGCCTTGATGTGTGTGGTGGGGGTGGGTTGGGGGGGTTGGTCCTGCCTCAACTTAATGTACCAGGCTTTGCTGACTCCCTATGGGAGGCCTTACCCTTTTAAAGGGGGGGAGGGGGCTGGAGGGGATGGGAGGAGGGATGAGAGGGAGATCTGTGGTTGGTATGTAAAATGAATAAAAATGTTTCTTAAATAAAAAAGAGTGTTCACTGAGGGGACTAGAGAGATGGCTCAGTGGTTAAGAGTACTGGCTGCTCTTCCAGAGGACCAGAGTTCAAGTCCCAGCACCCACATGCCAATTCACAGCTGTCTGTGGCTCCAGTTCCAAGGAATCTGACGCCCTCACATAGACATACATACAGGCAAAGCATCAATGCACATAAAATAATAAATAAATAAATAAATAAATAAATAAATAAATAAATAAATAAATAAATAAAAAGAGGGTTCACTGACAGCTCTCAAGGAGTTTCCAGTGTTGGGTTGTTCTAGAACAGCTCCTGAGGGGGAGAGTCTGAGGACTAGACCTTCAGGTGCACACCACTCTTAGACAGTGTACCTGCATCTGGTTGAGTCCTCCTGTGGCCAGTTCCACTGACAAACACCTAGTTCAACTTCCATGTCCCCGAGACTTTTGGGTAGTAATGACTAGGGTACTTGCAGGGCCCATCCATAAACTTCTATTACCCCATGGGGGAACTTCTGGTTTCATAAAGCTCACACACAGCTGAAAAAGCCCAGCAGTGGCAGAAGGGTAGCTGTACCAGGAGTGTACCTGTCCTGTGTCACCCAAGTGGAGTCACTGGAGCTGATGTCCAGGGAGGAAGGAGAGCCCAGAATGAAACACTTGACTTCAGGTCCCTGTTGCAGGTCCCAGATACAGCACCTGGCTTCTCTGCTCCCAAGATGGGGGGAGGGGGGCGCTTAGAATCCAGAGGGGAGGTAGAGTAGATACTCTCGGTAGAGATATTTTTAAACTTGCAGCTTTCAACAAAACTGCTGAAGCGACCTCAGAAGCCGAAGTCTACAGTCCAGGAGAGTTACCACCACGTGCTTATGCCTGCAGGGGAGGGGCTTGTCCTGCCCGGCCTTGGCTCCTGTGGGACACGCAGAACCTACAAATAAAATTGCAATAGATACGTCCATCTAAAAACCAACAGTACACTTCTGTTTTCAAAAGTCTATGGTTAACACATTTACCTTTAAAAAATAGAAAATTGTAAGGGATTGACCTGTCAGGAGACCTGAGTTTTAGGATCCCCAAAACCCATGTAAAAAAGCCAGGTGTGGCAGCATGTATCTGTCACCTCAAGGCTGAGATGGGCTGAGACAGGTAGATCCTTGTGGCTGACAGCCAGCCAGCCAGTCTGGCTCAGTCAGTGAGCTCCAAGTTCAGCAAGAGACCTTGTCTCAAACAAAGATGAAGAGCGGTAGAGGAAGACACTCAGGGCCGACCTCTGGTTTCTGCATACCCACACATGTGTACATACTTGCGCATGCATGCGCATGTGCGTGCACACATGTACACAAGTACACCATACAAAGAGATAAAACAGAGAGAGAAAGAATTTTAAAGAAGAAAAAGTATCAGTCAAAAGTCCTTTTACCCAAGAAAAAAGCAGTTGACATTTCAGCACCTATAAAAGGGGCTGGGGGAGCTCGGCTTCAGGTGCTGTCTCTTTTTCTATTTGCTGATTTTGATCGTGACACTCTTCCCACAGTTTTTTTTTTTTTTTTTTTCAACAAGGTTTCATGTGTCCCTGACTGGCCTGGAAACTTACAGTGTAGCCATAGCTGAGGATCACTTCAAACTTCGGATTCTCCTGCCTTCACCTCTCAAATGTTGGCTTTACAGGTATATACTACCACGTCCAGTTTATATAATGCAGGGGGAGGGGGGATTGAATTCAAGGCTTCATGCATGCTATGTAAGTGCTCTACCAACTGAGCCGTATGCTCAGCCCCCTCCCCACACCTTTAAGTATTCTTTTGTTTGTTTGTTTGTTTTTTGTTTTGTTTTTGTTCTTGTTTTTGTTTTTTCAAGACAGGGTTTCTCTGTGTAGCTTTGCGCCTTTCCTGGAACTCACTTGGTAGTCCAGGCTGGCCTCGAACTCACAGAGATCCGCCTGCCTCTGCCTCCCGAGTGCTGGGATTAAAGGCGTGCGCCACCACAGCCCAGCAAGTATTCTTTAAAAATGGATTTTTGCAGCTCTGCGCAGTGGCAGTATCGTGGCCAATGAGGTTTATCTGAGGTGTGATTATTGCTAATTAAAAACTTTTCCCAAAAATGTATTTTCGTTTTGCTGTCCTGGGAACAAAACCCAGAGCCTCAAGCATGCTAAACATGAACGAAGGAGCTTTACCGCTGAGCTATGGGCTCAACTCGACACCAATATTTAGTGGCTACCAACAAGAGAGAGATAGTATTTGAGTGGTGTCCTATTGCTGAACATTTGCTTGCCAGAAGATGACACCTGAGTGGCACCAAGAACAAGGATTCTCATAATATATTTGGTGGAGATCTGCTGAGCTCTCACTCAGAGCTCCGGACTGGGTATGGCAGTCTCAGAAGGTGTGGTGGCAGAGATACTGCTGTGGTTGTTTTGACAATCTAGCCTGTCTCTAGGACCCTGCCCTGGAGCTAGCCTCCCACCCATCCTCCATTTCCACTGTGCTCCCTGGACCTCCCCACATCTTCAACTGTCTTTACCGAGTCTCTCTCCACCTACCTGGAGAAATGATTCCACACCCTCCTGTAAAGACCCTGCCTCCCCCAGGCCTCTCTGAAGAAAGCCACCCACCCTGGAAAGGCCCCCACCCAGTTTTCCAGTCAGCACCCTTGGCTGCCCAGCCCAGGAGGTATGTGGTCAGGAAAAACGGAGAACTGGGGACATGTAGGTGTTACGGAATATCAGTTGAAGACGTGTTACATTCATTTCTGCTGTGGAATATTCGTTTAAGGATGCAAAGATGTGTTGCATTCTTTTAAGTTGCATTTGTTTAACTCTGTGAAGCTGTGTTACTTTGCCTGCCTAAAAAACCTGTTTGGTCTAATAAAGAGTTGAACAGCCAGTAACTAGGCAGG
>CABHPH010152516.1:43476-108321 GCA_902168325.1 Peromyscus nudipes | reverse complement strand
TTTTTTTTTCTTTTTCTTTTTTTACATGGGTGCTGGGAATCCTAACTAGGTCTCGTGTTTGCACAGCTAGCACCTTACCCACTGAACCATCTCCCCAGCTCACTTTTCTCCTAAGAAGATGCTGGAGGTCACTGCCAAGTGCCATTTGACCCTCTGAGCTGTCTTTGTGGCTTGGAGCAGAATTCAATTGGTGAGTTCCTGGGGCATGGCTTGTGGCATCTAGAGGAGTCCATGAAGAGTGGAGAGAGGTGATGAGTGAAAATAATTTCCTGATGAGCTTTCAAGTACTCAGACTTCACAGGTGCCCTGGAAATCCAACGCAAAGTTCTGTGCATCTGTGCTGTGGGTATTTGTCACTTTCTGGAGAGGAAGTCCATAGCTAACATCAGGTTCCCAGGAGCAATCTTGCCCCATTAAGAGAAAGAACAATCCTGTAAGCATGCCACTGTGACTTCTACCCCAGAGTCCTCCTGGGTCTCCAACCCAGTTCTCTGGATGTGGCTTTAAGAACATGGCCAAAAAATTAGCCACAGCCATCTTCTACTTCGTCTGGTGTCATCTTAAGTTTTTTATCTCGTATTGTTCCTATTTGTCAAGTTTTCTTTAGTAAATACAGAGAACATTTGCAATCCATTGGAACAGAACAGTTTTTCCCCACCCAAGTTTGAAGTCCATTTTTTACCCCAAGAAACAAGAATTAGCATAATCAGGGTTTCCCACTCTGTCTCCACAAACACAATTTGGATGTGCTGTTTCTAATGAAAACCAAAACAGAACAAATAATTAGATTAAAAACAACAGCATCAATTTAGTGATTTACCAATTAGCAATTCACTTCAATGTGTATTGAATAAATGCTGAGCTTACAGACACCATGCCCAGTGTTCCAGATCAACTGGCTTCTGCAGCCTAGGGCCTGGCTGGCCACTGTCCTGGGCTACATTATCCCCATTCCTTGGTGCTAGTGACACACACTTCCCTGTTGCCTGTCTCTTTCAATTTCCTCTTCTCCTGTCTCCTCCTAGATACTGACTTTGTTAAAGGCCCCCTTTTTTTTCTGATAGTCTCCTTTGGTTCATAATTGGTAACCACCATTTTTATAATTCTGATTCTTTTTGTTTTTGTTTTACTAAAAGCTCTTTACCAAGTCCATTTTATTTTTTGTTTTTGTTTTTTTATTAATTAAATTTATTCATTTATTTTATATCCCTACCACAGTTTCCCCTTCCTCCTCTCCTCCCTTTCCTTTTCCCCACCTTCCCTCTGCCTCCCACCCTCAATCCACTCCTCCTCTGTTTCTGTTCAGAAATGGGCAGGCCTCCCATGGGTGTCAACAAAGCATGGCATATCAAGTTGAGGTAGGACTAAGCTCCCCCCTTGTATCAAGGCTAGGCAAGGCAACCAAGTATGAGGAATTCCCCAAAGCGAGCCAAAGTGTTAGGGACAGGCCCTGCTCCCACTGCTAGGAATCCCACAAGTAGACCAAGCTACAGAACTGTAACACACATGCAAAGAGCCTAGGTCAGTCCAGACTCTGCGAGCTCCCATGAGCCCAGGTTAGTTGTTTCTGTGGGTTTCCTTGAGATGTCCTTGACTATCCCACCCCCACTCATGTAATCCTTCCTCCCTGTAACTCTAGCTTAGATATCTTGAACAAATTCAAGGTCTATACAGCCCTGTGTCCTGTTGCTTTGGTTTTCTAAATACAACTCTTTCTTAAAAGGTGGTCTACACCAGTCGCTCACTCCCTGTTCCCATTCTAGTCAACAGTGAAAGACCAAAGCACATGGGAAGGACCCAGGCGAGGTAAAAAGTATATTATGTCCAATCACATCCTATTGGCCATAATTAAGTGTCTTGTCCACATTGGGCTTTGGAGTGTCTATGAAGTGTGGTGTTCAGCTGGGCAGCCATGTGCTGACTCAGCTTGTTTCAATCTGGCTTTGTAACTAACTACCACGAAAGCGCTCTTGCCTCCCCTCCCACAGTACTTACTCCACTACGTTTTTAAAGGCCTGAATCCTCACCCATTTTCTTACCCCAACTATGAAATGCTCTAGTGCTGGGACTGCTTCTTGCTCGTCTTTGCCCCCCAACTACCTATCATGGTGCCCAAGTATAACCGGTGATCGATAATGTTTGTTGGCTGCATTAATGTCAAAAATCAGACTGGAAGTGGAATCCAGAATTGCACACACTGCACAAACTTAATTATTAAAAATGCTACATGTCAAACCAACATAATCAAAATTCTAGATAAAAGAACATCAAAATGTTCCTCATAGGCAATGGGATTTTTTCCTTCTGGAATATGATTTTATTTCGGAGTAAAGCATTAAAAATAAGAAAAGGAATTTTACTTCTTTTAATTCATGTTAGTATCTTTTAAAGTTTCATTTAATGTACAATTATGTTGGTTTTGAGTTACTGATTTTTTTTAAACCATGAAACTAAGTTAGTATGATTGCTTTTGAAGTTAACATGTAGAATTGGAAATCACCAAACCTAGATGGATTATTTCATAGCTCAGAAGAGAAAGAAGGGGCCTTTAACATCTGGTCCTTCCTGTTCTGCTGACACCACATGGTATCTACACACTCTTCTTTCTCCATGCTGAGATTGAAGCTGGGCCGTCACACATGCTGGACAAGCACTCTGTCACTAAGCTACATCCTCGGCTCCGACATCTACCCTCTTAACAAGTTACAAGTATGCGATATGCTGCTGCTAATTGTAGGCAGTGTGCAGAAGCTCTTTATAACTTACTCATCTTGTAAAACCACAACTAATTTAGACTCACTGAAAAATAATTTCCCATTGTCATCTCTTCCCAGTCCCTGGCAGCCAGCAATGTACTCTGCCTCCATAACTGACCATTTTAGATACTCCAACCATGTGGAGTTCATTAGTGTTCGTTCTCAGTGGCTTTCTAACTTCACTCAGTGTGGGGTTGTCCTCCAGGTTCACCCATTGCTCTTCTATACGGCAGGATTTCTTTCTTCAAAAATTTCCACTGTGGGAGCGTGTGTGTATGTGTGTGTGTGTGTGTGTGTACATGTGTGTTAGTCTTTATCTGCCAATGTGTCCATACTGCAATGATCTTGGGGATGCTAACATTCCTTTCTAACCCTAATTTCGATTCTTTTGGATATATTCTCAAAAATGGAATTGCTGAATCACATAGCAGTTGTATTTCTAATTCTTAAAGGAACCCCAGAGAATATGCAAGGTTCCAGTTTCTCTACACCCTTGCCAACACCATCGCCCTTTGGTTTTCAACAAAAGCCATCCTTGAAATGGCTCATATCATTGGCTTTTGGTATGTTTCTCTAATGACCGGCTGAACACTTCAAATGTATCTACTGAAATTCTTTCCCCATTTTTACATAGTGATCAGTCTTGACCACTAAGCTGTAGGAATTCCTACTTATTTGGAACATAAACCTCATCCAATATGTGGCTTACAGATACTTTTTTCTCATTTTAAAAGTTGTCTTTCTGCTTTGTGGTTTATTTTGTGATGGAGAAACCTTTTAGAGTGATGTAGTTCAACCTGTCTAATTTTGTAAGTTGCTTATGTTTGTGGTACAAGGAATCTTTGCCTCTTCCTCTATCGTGTAGTTTGTCCCAGGGTTTTCTTCTAGGGGTTTTAGAGATTTGTATTGTGTTTAATTCTTTAATCCATTTTGAGCTGATTATGGTACAAACTAAAGATCCAATTTCTATTTTTTTCTAGTGAATGCTAGTTTTCCAACACTATTTATTAAACAGAATACATCTTCATTTTGTGTTATTGGTACCTTTGTCAAAGATAAGCTAATCATATCTAAACAGGTTTATTTCTGGGTTCCCTGTTCTGTTCATTTTTATATAAGTCTAATTGTATACTAGTAATGTACTGCTTTATTTACTGCAGTCTTGCAATATATTTTGAAATCAGGAATTGTGCTGCCTCTAGCTTTGGTCAACCTTACCAAGATTGCTTTGGATATTTCAGGTGTTTTGTGGCTCCATAGGCATTTTAGAATTGTCTTCTCCATTTCTATAAACGCACTTGGGAATTTACCAAAGATTTTACTGAATCTGTAGATAGATCATCTTGAGTAATATGGACATTTTAAATGATTTAAAGTATTTTGATCCATGAATATCAGATAACTTTATATTGATTGCTGTCTTTAATTCTTCCTGTCAAGGTTGCATACTTTTTGGTGAATATGCTATTGTAAGTGGGAATGTTTCCTTAATTTCTATGTTAGACTCTTCGTTATTGTGATAAATGCTTGTGAGAAACAATTCAGAGAAGAAAATATTTATTTTGTCTCACAGTTTCAGAGTTTCCGACCATTACTTCTAAGCTTGAAGTGAGTAGGAACCACCATGGAGGAAGGGCATGGGAGAGGAAGCTGTTTTCCTCATGGAAGCTAAGAAATAGAGAGGAGTCAGGAAGATGATGGAGACAATTTATATCTTTCCTGGGCATGTCTCTACTGATGCACATTCCCCAGTTAAGCCAAACTTCCTAATAAGGTCACATGTTAGGAATCCTAAAAGGGATTAATTAATCAGTTAATTAAATGAGAGCCCATAAGATTAAATCATTTCCCAAAAGGTCATCAGCTAGCAACCAGGCTTCCAACATATGAGCCTTTGGGGGACCTCTTGGATTCAAGTCATAGCAATTCCCTTTTAAGATGGTCGCTACTTGTGTAGAGAAATGCAACTTATTTCTGCGTGTTGCCTTATGTGGCCTACATTTCACTGAGTTCATTTACTAGTTTTTTTCTGATGAGCTGTGACTACTGATACATCAGGCTTGGTTTTTTTCTATGGGGGATGCCTTTGATTGATAGTTTTTAATTTCAATTGTTCTCATTTTCTGTCGTGATGGACCATCTACCATCACACAGCATGCATGGCTCAGTGTTGGCTAGCATCGTGGAAACAAATGATGAACTAGTCCTACTGGCCCATAGCAGATGCCACCACATCACAGCATCCCGAAACAAAGCTATTTGTCGGCAACCTTTCTAGGAAGAGGCCTCTGACAGAGTCCATAAAAAAATTAAAAATAAAAAGGTGAAAAGCTGCCAAATGTATTTCCTTTTCCTGCCGTGATTGGAGAGGACAGTTTGTTTTTTCATTTGAGCTTGGTCCTCTTTGCATTTAGCTCTTTGCCTTTTGGGTATGCTAACATGCACAGAAAAGCAAGACACTTTTTTATTATAATCTTTATTCAGTTTGTCTTTTGACAGTTTCACGCATCTGCATAATGTGCAGAACTGGTTATTCTCACTACCAATCCTCTTCTCCCTCATCCCACCACCGTCAACCCTCCTGCTTCTCTCTGGAATCACTTGCCTCAGAACTCCTAGCTCATACTATGCCCATGCTTCTCTTACGTTGTACCTCTCGCTATGATGTAATGTGACTGTGCCCCCTAAAGTTCACATACAAGAACTTAATCCACTGTGCTATGATGTGAAGTGAGTCCTTTAAGACCTGACTGTGGATTCATGCCATCATCACAGGACTAAGTTGTCATGACAAAAAGAGAGTTTGGTTTGGTTCCCTTTCTCAATCCTGTGATGCCTTCTTCCACATTATGAAGCAGCAGGAAGGCCCTCATTAGAACCAGGTGTAACTTACGTCATCTTCAACTTCCCAGCCTTCAGAACCATAATCCAAGCACATTTGTATTCACTATATGTTATGCAGTCTGTGGCATTCTCTATGGAGCAACATAAGATAGACTAAAACAGCTACAGGTTGTGACATGTGGGTCTCTATGGTTCTTCAGACTAGGGATTTCTTGAAGGCAAGGAATATCTATGCTTTGCTCTCAGATTCATCTCCATGTCTTCAGTAACTTGTTCTCTCTACACAAGTTCTCACTGAATCAACAAAATCATCCCAAATCCAATCCTCAAAGGTAGCTTGACTTTGGGATTGAAAACAAGATTCCATTCCCAATATAGCCTAGAGCTTCTAACTTCTAGGGCTTCAGTGCATGAGAGTAATGAGCCCTGAGTTCAAGTCTAATACGTCCATTGCTAATCCAAAACTAAATATAGTAAGTGACCTTACTGTATTTCACAAGTGTTTGTATGAATTCAGTGAGCCATATGCTCCATAACGCTCAGAGGCAGGGAAAACACATAAAGGTAACTTTTTTCTTTCTCTTCTTGTATACAATTCTATTTTTCTGTTTTCTTTCCAGCTATGTCTGACCAATTCACAACATCACCATTCCAAAACTTTGCCTTAGCACATGTTCCTGCCTGTAGCAAATAGGCTACGGAGTTTAATTTCTTCAGTGAAGATTATCAAGGTCAAGACTGCAGGCGGAATGCACAGTGAAAGAATGGAAACAGTCATAAAAAACAAGTGCTTTGTAACATAGTTCACTTTAAGGAAGCACCTGGAACTCACTATACAGACCAGGCTGGCCTTGAACTCAGCAATCCTCTTGCCTCAGTTTCGTGAGTGTTGAGATTTCAGACAAGAGACACCACCCTTGGCCCATCTTCTAAAATCCTACTGTTGTAAAAGTTGTTTCTAGGGCTGAGGATTTTTTTTGTTCTTGTGTACATGTGTGTATCTATGGACATGCAGCATACGTGTATGTTGTGTATTGCACATCTGATTTTGGAATATTCTTTTTGTTATAAAAAGAATTCTTTTTGCAATAAAAACGAATGCTCTTGTTATTACCAGACAGTCATGTGTCAGGGAGGGATCCATTCTAGCAGTAGGAATTAATGTGACTCTACCACACAAAGATCCAATGTTTGTATGCACACATATGTACATACACACACACGTGAGTCCACACTTAGGAGAAAATGTAAATACACACATGTACACCTTACACACATATACAAGCCCCCCCAAAAAAACCCTTCAAATTCAATGTTTGACCTCCTTTTTTTTAACACAATGAGAGCAATACATCTGTATCCTAGAATCTCAGAATGTTTGTATAAATCTTATGGGGGTGTGTGTGTGTGTGTGTGTGTGTGTGTGTGCACATGTGTATAGAACCCAGTCCTATAGAGTACAGATCCCTCATCTTTTTTACTATTTGATGTATAGAACTTATGTAATTTTGGAGTTGATCACATTTATTGATTGAAAACACAGTAGAGTTCAAATATGAGTCTAAGAGAATCTCTTTGGTGCTAAGACTTGGAGGGCTAGACTACCTTGTGGAGACTTTCTGGAACTCATAAAATTCAACATAGTCAGCCGGGCATTGGTGGGGCACGCCTTTAATCCCAGCACTCGGGAGGCAGAGGCAGGCGGATCTCTGTGAGTTCGAGGCCAGCCTGGGCTACCAAGTGAGTTCCAGGAAAAGGCGCAAAGCTACACAGAGAAACCCTGTCTTGAAAAATGAAAAAAAAAAATTTCAACATAGTCAAAGTCCAGACAAAGACAGTATAACTGAGTGAGTCCTTGGAAGAGAAATGGAAGCAAAGGGCACAGCAGTAGATGCCACCTCCTGTCTCTCCTACAAATGGCACTTCTCATGGAGGGACCTCGTGAGTTGTTCTGGAGCTGGCAGTACAGTGGCCACAGAACCCAGAGAGAAATAGGCAATGTTGCTGGGGCCTTCACTTCTCTCCTGCTGTGTCTCTTTCCCAGCCACACACACTTCTACACAGTCTCACTTCACATGTCCCTTCTCTAGTCCCTGAAGACCGATGACTTCTTAGGACCACCAACTAAGTTTAGATTTGCCTTCACTCCCCATCAAAGCCATGCACTGCCAACCAAAGGCATAGGAGGCACCAGGTTTCTGGAATTCTGCCCTGACAGAGTCCTGAACATCTAAGTCCCATTTTAAACATGTCTTCCTCTTCCTCAACATTCTGTCATTGAGTAGAATCAGCCTAGTGCTTTGGAATAACACACTTCTCATGTCACTAAAACGAAGAGTTCACTGTTCCCTGACTAAGAGTTCCACATGCCTCACAAAACCTAGAAAGCATCTCTTAAAGGGAGAATTTGAGGTATAATAGGCTGAGCATCTGTGACATGTCTGCAGAACCTTGGGTAGATTTGGGAAGAGAGAAGAATCCTAATGAGTGGGAGGAAAATTGGCTCCATTTATCCTATGCTAGTTAGTATTATTGGGTTGCCACACCTTAATCACGCATCCTCATTTTATAGAATGCAATAAGAATTTACAATGACCAGCAATGTAAAAGATTAGATGTAACCAATGGGAAGAAACTAGCTTGTAGGAGAGGAGGCATTCGGGTTCTGTAAGAGCCGCCTCCAAGTACCTGAAGAGCTATTGTGATGGTTAATCGTGAATGCCAACTGGACTGGATATAATCACCATTGGTCATGCTGTGAGGGTGTTTCCAGAAAGGTTTAATTGAAGAGAACCATCCCATAGGCTAGGGTTCTGGAAAAATGACGAGAAGAAAGTGGGTAGAGCACCAACATCACTCCCCTGCTGCAGATGCAATGTGACTAGAGACTTCACACTCCTGCCTCCCAGTTAAAGCCGCTCTTGCCCTGTTCCTTCCCCTCCATCACACCCTCAAATTGTGAGTCAAAGTAAAGCCCATATGCTATAAGCTTATCTCTATGCCTATCTCTGTGCCTATCTCTCCCCCCACCTCTACCTCTGTGTCTATATGCTGATCTCTATCTCTGCCTATCTCTCCCCCACCTCCATGTCTGTGTCTATATGCTGATCTCTATCTCTGTGCCCATCTCTAGGCCTATCTCCCCCACCCCCCACCTCTATCTCTAAGTTATTCTTGTCAGGTAATTTCCCACAGCAACATGAAAAGTAATACAGTTATCATCTGACAGTGGGACCAATCATGTTCTAAAACTGAAACCAAAGGCCAGAAAATAGGAAGTTAATTTGGACTCAAATGTTAAACACGCCCTTTGTGACAGCTAGAGCAGGCTGTCAGTGGAAGAGCCTGCCTTTGAGCCCCCCCTAGACAGAAACTCTCAAACAGAGGTCAGATAACAAACTATTAAAGATTTGACCTAAGAGATTCCAACTCCTGCTATTCAAACCCAGTGACTGCTGATGACCTTATCAATTGCACAACACTTTGATGACAAAAGAAAGTCCAGGGCCTAATTCCAAGCAGCAGCCTTGTCCCAGCCTGCCTCTGTGCTCCCAGCACGCGCATTTGCTCTCCTTCCTTGCTGGTAGGTAGCAGGGCTTCCTGAGAGCTGGTAAGTGAGACAAGGCTCTGCCCAGCCCTCTCAGCAGGATTGGCAATTAGCTGGACTGCAGCCTTCCAGGACTTACAGGCTCTCAGCAGGTCTGGCCACTCCACCTGTGCTTATGTAGAACCCAGGGAAGGAGGCAGCCACAGGTAGCAGCGGCTTAATTCTGAACTCATGCTAACCAAACATTAACATTTGCATTTAAAAACAGGGGAACAAGAAAGAGCAATGGAAACCCCACTCAATTAAGGCTGTTTGCAGATGCAAATATGCCTGACACCAAAGAGAAAGGGACTCCACGGCCCACACCCCTCTCTGCTGACCTTTGTGACCAGACAGCAGAGGGGAGAGTGTTACAGAGCCCAGGGAGAAGGAAGCGGGGTGGGGCAGCCATGGAGGATGGAGAGGGACAGAAAGAGAATGTTGCTCTATGCCGTGAAACCTGTAATTTCACTCTGACATGAAAATTAGCTCTGTAGCTAATTAGCTTCCTAATATCATTGACTGCCATAGAAAGGATGAAAGTTTGTGAATTTATAAACCCGCCGGAAAAAGCGAAAAGCCCTACAGGTTTGCATGAGGTGAGCTGATTGAAATTGCAGAAGCTGTTCCAGGAATTAAGCTGCAGTTGCCTTTGTGCCCCGAAGAGTCCCTCCAACCAGGGGTGGTGCACACCCCCCCATCCCTGGCCTGGCTTCTCGGAGGGGCCCTCCTGTCTTTGACAGCCCTGCTGAAGAGTGTCACCTCACACTGCGCTCGTCTTTGGCCTCTGTACTTCTACCATTGCTTCTAGCTGTGGCCTCTTGAGTCATCAGACATGACTCTCCCCCACCCAGCACAGCTTTCTGTGAATTGGAGGCATTTATGAGCCAGGCTGGGTGGGAGTTCATTTGGCAGTTAGCCTGTTTACCCATCCAATGTCTCTCCCTCTCAGAGCTTTGGCCCCCTTTGCTCTACTAACCAGTCTCACTGGATCTACTCACCTTCTGGAAACTTCTAGCTCTCATTTTGGCCTTGAGTGAACTCTCTTCTGTTTCTAATTTCTTTAAAATATAGCCATGCTCACTCTCTGTGCCTCATTGCCAAATAAATCGTGTGTGTGTTTTCATTTCCTTCTCACAGGAATTCAGGTAGATGCCCCATTATTACTCTTGTTCAATAGATAAGAAACTCCAGGAAAGCAACACTAGAGGCAGGAGGGTGGGGTGGGCAAGGGACATGAGCCTGGCAGAGCGCCACTTGAAAATCAAGAATACTATCATTCATTCATCTGTGAAAGTCTACAGCACATAGACTTAGCCTCTCAGGGAAGCCATCCAAAAACAGATGTCAGCTTCTCAGCACGTTTCCGGATGTCACCACCAGCCAGAGATCCTAAGTTACTGGTTGCAACTGTTTATTTAGAGATGTTTTAGACAGTAGATTTGGGCTAGAGCTATAGCTCCTGCGACAGCACTGGTTTAGTACATGTGAGGCCATGGGTTTAACCCCCAGCACTACAGAGAAAATCTACAAGGAGTGAAGTACTGTTCCCCAGGCTGAAGTTGCTAAGCTTCTCGTGAAACAGAAAAACCAAATGACTCTTCAAACACCCTCTTCCGGGTTAGGGGACTGATTGCAACTGTTCCTCAGCCACTTCTATAAAAAGGTCTGTGATGTTCCAATAATAGTGCTTTAAGAAATAATTAGAATCTTCAGAATAGGATTCATGTATATTACTCATCGGAGCTTATGGAATCCAACCAAAAGCACAGCCAAGGGACCGGTGTAGGTTGACTCTCTGGAACTGGCCAGACCTGGCAGTCTGGACAACAGTGAATGGTCCTATCATGGGATGGAATGGGACCCCCTGCGGGCAGGAGTAGGGATGCACGCCCACTGAACCTTGACTGTGGCCATCTGTTTTAGTGACTCTGCAACTCGGTTTCTTCCCCAAAGTACCATTTTAAATAGTCACCATTACCTGTTAGAACAAGGGTGTGTCCAGTTGGGGTGCCCTCTTGCTTTATTTAAGATGTATCTCAGCCATTTGTTTGATATGATTGACATAATATATGAACAGTTGGATTTCACTCATGCTTCCCTAGTGACTTCGGTCTCTCAAAGCTGCCCTGAGCTATGTATGGCTTTCCTCATAAAGCGTCTCTGCTCTCCAGCTATCTTCTCCCTGTATCCTCCAGCTACGTTAAACCATGCCATTCCCTCCCTTAACCTTTCAAAGGAGTCCACCGTCAAAACAGACCTGCATTTTGGTCTCATGGTGAGTTCTCCTTTTGTTTCTCCATGTCTTTCCTGTGTACCACCTCCCTTCCTCTGGACTGCAGAGTCCACTGATGTGTCTAGTCTATTCTGGCAACAGACTCCTTGGGGTCAGATGTGGCTAGAGTTTTCCTGCCTGGCCCATGGTCAGGATAAATCTCTTTCACCTGCCAGTCCCACAGCTGCTCAGACCCAACCAAGTAAACACAGAGACTTATATTGCTTACAAACTGTATGGCCGTGGCAGGCTTCTTGCTAACTGTCCTTATATCTTAAATTAATCCATTTCTATAAATCTATACCTTGCCACATGGCTCGTGGCTTACCGGCATCTTTACACGCTGCTTGTCCTGGCGATGGCTGGCAGTGACTCCCTCCGCCTTCCTGTTCTTTTTATTCTCTCTGTTAGTCCCACCTATACTTCCTGCCTAGCCACTGGCCAGTGTTTGATTAGCAACACATTTGCCATACAGAACATCCCACAGCAGTCAGAGAGATAGCTCAGGTACTTAAGAGTGTTTGCTGCTCCTCCAGTACCTGCCTCAGGTGGCTCACAACCACCCATAACTCCAGCTCTAGGGGGTCCACACCCTCTTCCGGCTTCCACAGACACCCCCATGCATATGACGCGCGCGTGCGCGTGCACACACACACACACACACACACACACACACACATTTAAAAATTTATTTTTTTAAAGAAAGAGCTCCTTTGGCCTTGTATTTTTTATTTTTTCTGGAAATAGAATGGAAAGGGGTTAGGATATTTAGGATAGCTTTAGAACTGGAATACAGATGGGATTCTGAGAAGCTGTGTAACAGGGAAAAATCACACAACACCCCTGGATGTAGCTAGAGTTTTCCTGCCGTGCCCACAGTCAGGACAAATCTCCGCCACCCGCCAGTCTCCAGCTCCCAAGTCCCGCCAGTCTCCGAGCCCACTTATAAAATAAACACACAGACGCTTACATTATTTAAACTGCTTGGCCATTAGCTCAGGCCTATCATTGTCTAGCTCTTACTCTTATATTTAGCCCATTTCTATTAATCTCTACTTTGCCACGTGGCTCGTGGGTTACCGGTACCTTACATCTTCCTTCTCCTGGCCGCGGCTCCGGGCCGTCTCCCCTCCACCTTCCTGTTCCCTCAATTCTCCTCTCTGTTAGTCCCGCCTATACTTCCTGTCTGGCTACCGGCCAATCAGCGCTTTATTGATACAGAGTGATATCCACAGCACCTGGATCTCCATTGTTGATCTGAAACAGGAGGATTGTCATTCCAGTTTCTGGAATATGAAGTTCCTGACACAAGAAGAGGAAGATGTTCTGTAAACCACAAGGAATCATCCAGGACTGAGTTGATTCGCGCCTCCTGGCATTTCCTGCTTTTATCTAGGCCCCCCACCCTCCGGGCATGTCTGACTTCCACTTAGCCCCTCAGGAAAGAAGTACTGGCCAGCAGCTAGTTCAAGGCTGAAGCATTGAGGTACTGCGGTTGCCAGTTTGGGTCCTGCCATCAAGTCTTGACCTCGCTTCATGACCTTAGGCCAGTCTTGTAACGTGTGTCAGCCTCAGTCTTCTCATCTGTAGGTTAGAGGCAACACACCCACTGGGATCAAGAGATGATCACCGTGTGACAATGACTGTAGTCTGGAAATGCAGGGAGCTTGGTTATGCAGCATGCAGCCCACTGTTACTCTCATGGGGATTGTTAGTACTTCCCAGGAACGCTGTGAGCAAGTTCAAGGTTTCCTGGGGCCAGACTGCCATGTGTTAGGTCTGAGGAGAGAAACCCTGTAGAGTCCCCGCAGATGACCTACTTTTCTCCTAGGGAGTCATTCAAGATAAATCCCATTTCTTATACCATGCTCCATATCTCCAGAAAATTGAACTAATACAAATAAAATCCTTGGACTAACTCCAAATGGAGCCACTCACTCTTCCCCGAATAAGCCCCTGTGTTCTTGCCTCTGAGTATGTGTTCACACAAATCCCACCACCCTGTTCCCAGCCGGCAGTTCTGGCCAGGGTTTACCTCTATCCTACCATCTTCAAAGAGTCACCCTTTCTGCCTGGAGCCTCCAGAGGGAAGAGGGAGAGCACCCACTTCTACCACCCGATGGGGCTTCAGAAGGAGCTTCGGGTGGTACCACTGACTGAGCCAGGGAGAAGGAAGAACCAAGAAGAGGAAAGAGAAATTACCCAAGTCAGAGCACATTGACACCGAAGGATCTCTCCAAGTTCAGATCGGATTTTCATGAAGGGAACATTTGGTCCAGTGTAAGAGTCCAAAGCAGCGAAATGCACTGGGGGAGCGGAGGGGCACGTTAGCCAGGAAACATGCAAACTGAGCTCATGGGGCTTTTGATAGGCAGTGTTCTCAAGGCCGTGATTAAAATCCATAAATAATGAGAAGCTAGATGTGAATGTGGAATAAACAATAGCATTCAGTCAGGGCAAAACCTCACCAGTTGGGCAACTGTTGAATCCCAGACAACAGCAGAGACATTCACGCTGTGCTGGGGGTTCACCTCCAGTCGGTCGTGCTGGGGGCTCACCTCCCATCGCTCGCTCCGTCTAGAATTCCTTTACCCCTGCAGTGTCCCACGTGTGGTAACTGCTCCTTCATGGGGCTCCTTGGGGACAGAGCCTATCTCCTGCCTGTCTTCATGTCTGATGCAGGCTCAGCCACAGAGCTCCTCTCCCGGCCTGTGTGATGAACCACACCACTTGCTTCAGATCTTTCTATCTGAGAGAGCCTGTCTGAGGTCAGGATCAAAGCTGAGTCACTGGGCTTTGCCTGAGACCAGACTCTAAAGCAACTCAGCTGTCAGGTAAGCTGGAGGTCTCCCTGGGTGACAATCTGCTGAGAGAGGCTTTGCCCACACCCTGATCCCTTCTCCGCTCACTGTCTAACCCTGAGAGGAAAGCCTTGACAACCTACTGTGAGCTTACACTCTCTGCCAGCAGTAGGTCCCTATCCTGCCCCGAGGCCTGAGAGAGGCATGTGACTTCTGGAAAATATAAGCCAACATGGCGATTTAGCCAACCCCACCCCACCTCAGGAGGCCAGATCTCCTGGCTTTCATACTCAGTCAGCGACATGACAGGAGAAGCTATAGAAAATATTCATCTTAAGAAACCAACAGTGGTCTGAGGAGATCCTGCCCCAGAGCCAAGGCTGACAGTCGTGGCACACCACTGTGATCTCAGTGCTGGAGAGGTGGAGACAGAAAGATCTCTGGGACATATTGGGAGCTAAATTGGGGAACTGCAGGACAGTGAGGGACATTGCCTCAGAAATAAAATGTGGATGGCACCTGAGAAACAAGACTCAGGTTGTCCTCTGGCTTCCACACACAGTCCCACATGAGCACACACTTATTGATGCATGTGTACACGTATGTACACACACGGAAGAAACCATTTTCACTTCTCTTTGCTGCAGTTAAGATATAACAGAAAATTACAATTTTCATATTCTTTGTTTTTTTGATTCCCAGTAAGTGCCTTCCTCCACATTGTTATTAAACCCTTATAATCTGCAGGTTGTCCCCCGAGGTTTTCCAACCACATGTTGCTTAGCCTGTTCTCTGTCTTGAGGAGGGCAGAGGGACTTATTTCCAAATTAATATGAAAACTGCATTCCAGTGTATAACTTGATAGCTATTGTTTTTCTGACTCTAAAATTATTTTCTAAGGATAGAATTTTTAGGAATAGAATCAATGTGGCTGGCAAGGAACCTACATGGTAGAGAGAGAACCAACTATCACAAGTGAGAATTCCACACATGTGACACTGCACACAGGCACACACACACACATTAAAAGTAAAATAAAATATAAAATAAAGAAATTGAATTAATGAGTTAAAGATAATAACATTTTAAAGGTTCTTAATAAAACTGAGTTAAAGTTATAAAAGTAATTTTAACTAATTATGTGGCCACAGGCAATACACAACTATTCCAGTTCTATTGCAATACCTTCTATATTGATCATTATAATTATTTAACATTTGCTAAGTTAGAATACAGAAATATTATCTTGCTTTAAAGATTCTCTTTGTGCTTACTACTAATTGTATTTTCCCTTCTATATTTATATAGGTATACTTCGTTGCTGTTGTTACTTGTTTTGTGTTTTTTGAGCAGTTCTCATATATCCCAGGCTGACCTTGAACTTAGTATGTGGCTGAAGATGACTTTGAACTTCTTATCCTCCGGCTCCCACTTCTCCAGTGCTGAGAATGCATGCATACACCTCCCCACATGGTTTATTTGGTACTGGGGGTCTAATCCAGGGCTTCTTGAATGCTAAGCTAGCAGTCTACTAACTGGGCTACATTCCAGCCTCCTCTTTATTTGACAATGTTAGAATTTCAGCTCCATGGACCTAGCTGCATTTGGGTTCTTGCATTTATAACTTGTCTCCTATTCTCTGATTCTATAACCTATTTGTTAATCTCTCTAGCATCATCAGATCCTGTATTTATTTACCCTTTTACCAAAGTGTAGGAACCTGGGTAGCCTTTTATTTTTTTTAATTTTTTTTTGAATTTATTTTATTTTATTCTACAATATAATTCAACTTTACATGTCAGTCACAGATCCCCCCCCCCGTTACCCCTCCTGCCACCCCACCCCCCTCTCCCCGGCCTACCCCCCATTTCCATCTCCTCCAGGGCAAAGACTCCCCCGAGGATTGAGATCAACCTGGTAGACTCAGCCCAGGCAGGTCAAGTCCCCTCCTCCCAGGCTGAGCCAAGGGTCTCTACTAAGCCCCAGGTTTCAAACAGCCAATTCATGCACTGAGCACAGGACCCGGTCCAACTGCCTGGATGCCTCCCAAACACCAATCAACTGTCTCACCCATTCAGAGGGCCTGATCCAGTTGGGGGCCCCTCAGCCATTGGTTCACAGTTCATGTGTTTCCATTCGTTTGGCAACTTGTCCCTGTATTCCATCCATTCCTGGTCCCAACAACTCTAGCCCACATAAACCCTCCTCCTTCTTGCTAATTGGACTCCCGGAGCTCCACCCAGGGCCTGACCGTGGATATCTGCATCTAGTTCCCTCAGTCACTGGATGGGGTTTCTAGTACGACAATTAAGGTGTTTGGCCATCCTATCACCAGGGTAGGTCAGATCGGGCTATTTCTCGACTATTGCCAGCAGTCTATTGTGGAGGTATCTTTGTGGATTTCTGTGGGCCTCTCCGGTACTTTGCTCCTTCCTATTCTCATGTGGTCTTCATTTATCATGAACATTTCTTGTGTTTCCTCTCTGTACTTGATCCAGTGAGTGAGGTAACCCAGACTCAGAAAGACAAACATGGTATGTACCCACTCATAGGAGAATACTAGTTGTGGAACAAGGATGACTGGACGGCCACTCACAACACCAGGGAGGCTACCTGGAAAACAGGACCCCAAGAAAGACACGGGGATCGCCCAATGATGGAGAAATGGATGAGATCTACATGAACAGTATGGACGTGAGTGGGGGTAATGAGGGGCGAGGGGTGAGGGAAAGAGAACTTGGGGGAGCGGGAGATCCCAACTGGGTAGCCTTTTATAATCACGGATTAAGAGACTATCATGTTCAGTTAGTCGTTTGGGTTCCATTACAAACTCTGGCTTTACTTTCATTTATTTGTTGTTTGGTTGGTTTTAAAAGCTGGGTGACATTGACCTCCTGTTTCCTCTTGGGAGCCCCTCTTTTCTCATGCTGCTCCCCACTCACCCCATGCTGTCCAGGATGAGTCAGGTCAGCTTTCTCTTGCAAAAGACAGGAGAGTCTTTAGATAAGGCTTACAGGTCACATGGTCTCTCAACTACTCAACGGCCCTACTGCAGCATGAAACAGCACAGACAGTGAGTGACAACACACAGAGATCAAACCTGACTAGAGTCGATAGAGCTTTCTTTATGGATGTGCTTATAAATCTGCATTTTACACGTGGTCACTTAAATATAGATAAATACAAGTAATGTGACATGGTATATAGAAAATGCTGTATATTATGACAGAGGAATCATAACACAAACAATATATTATACATTGTAGTATAATAATCAATATATAATTATGTAGCAAGTTTTGTTTACATTTATGTATGTTACATAATCGCATGGAGTAAACTATACATTTTTTAATTTATATAATATGTTATTTTGTTCTTTAAAAAAAATTTAAAAATGTGAAAACCATTCTTTATTGATGTGCTTATAAAAGCAAGCAGCCGACTCAATTTGGCCCATGGCTGTGGTTTGTCAAATGGTTCTCTGTATCACCATCCAGCACAAGACCTCACGGGATGGTTGAAACACATTGGCATGCAGAGCAGGCACTGGCATTGCCTCTGATGTGGTGATGGGGTGAAAACAGAGACAAAGAAGGTGATGTGACTTGCCCACCATGGTAGAGTCTGTGAAAGAGGGAGCCAGGATCCTCATCAGCTCTCCCAGCAGTAAGTTTCAGTCATTTCCTCCCCAAGCAGAGGTTTCAGAACTGGGCAGTCCTTTCCTGTCAGAGCCCATTTCCAGACCTCAGAGTTCCCAATCCCGTGGTTCAGGTCTCCTTTCCCAGCCATTCTGACTCATCCTTGTCCAGAAATTGACATGGTCCAATTCTGCTTAGTGAAGAGGGAATGAACCCAGGCTTCCCATCAATGAGTCCATGGTCCTCCAAACCCAAGCCATGTGAAAATGACAATGATCAGAGCAGAGTTTGTCCTGTCCCCCACTCATGTGACTTCCATGAGGTCTAGTGTCTTAGCTGAAAAGGAGGACAATTAGCTTCAAGTGAGAAAGCATGTCTAAATGAATTGGATAAACCACAGACACCGATTAACAATGCCATTATAAGGCCCGTACAATTCCAAGTGCACCCTAACCTGAACCGTGACTTCCTCGGCCTTACTCAGATGTGACATTTGCCACCCTCTATACAGAACTCCAAGGTGGTCTTTGCAGACTTTTTCTTTCTCCATGCTTTACTTTCTTCTCCATGTGAGTCTGAACTGAATTCCTTATGAATTCTCCCAGCACAGTACAAATTCAAAGTGCATGGGGGTTGAAGTGATAAATGACAGGATGCTTTCGTAGGGGATTGTGTGGGGGCTGGCAGGGTATGCAGTGTAAGGCAGTGGCACCAGTAGCCTTGGCATGCCACCAAGGCTCTACCTACTCAGAGCACTTTGCACAGCTCTGTCAGCGTCGACACACTGGCTGACTGGACTCTAATGTCCCCTAAGGTTTCAGGTACATACTTCAGCCAGCCTTCCTGGGGACACAGTCACCCAGACAAGAAGCCTTTCCTTAGATTCTGATCAAAACCTACATTGAATGAAAACTGGTCTCACATTACCTGATGCAACCTATCCATTTGGGTTATGGGGAAATGGGTTTAGACAGTAGAGAAGGATTGTTCGGGTGCCACAAAGACCCAGATGTAGAAAGATGACTTTGGTCCCACTCTGTAACTAAGTATCTATGTCACTTTGACAAAATCAACTTTGTGGAAAGCTGTTGAATTCTAACATCAGAACTAGCGTGTCAATAACACTTTATAGGTCTGTCAGTCTGTGGACACGATCAACTCTCACTGACATGCTAACACACCGCAGACGTTGTGGTAGTCTGCGTTTTGCCTAGGAGGTAAGATAAGCTGAGGGGAACCAGGAAGTTTTTGAGTCTACACTGCTAATAAGGTATAGCTAGGATGCCCGTTCAGGCCTTCTAGGTCTATCACTCTTTCTCCATCAATGCAGATTGCTCAGGTCTTCTCAGTAATGAGACAGCTAAATTTTGACCCATTGAGTAATATACGTAAAAGCATGTTTGAGCTTGAAATGGCTTAATGGGTGCTTCCAAACATTTTGAAAATAGGGAACAGTACTAGTTATTTATTGCTAAGGAATAAACCACCCCGATTTCAGCAACTTATAATAACAAAAGTAGATTCAGTGTGCAATTGAAGAGTGAGGAAGATGGGGATGCTTAGCTGAGCACATCTGACAGGCACTTCTCATGTGATGATTGGCCGTCATCATGGTTGCAGGCCTTACCTAAGGTTGGAGCCTCATCCAGGCTTTTGCACATGTTCTGGAGACCTCCTCAATCCCTCCCTGGCTGTGGGTATATAGAATGATTCTCATTGCCCCCAGGAGGGGCTCTTTTTAATATTCCCAAGTATTGTCCTTCTGCGGCAGCTGAACAAGAAGAGAGACAGAGAGAGTCAGAGAGCACACCCGTGATAGGGCCATCATCTTTTTTTGTTGTTGTTGTTTTTTGTTTTGCTTTGTTGTTTTTTCAAGATGGGTTTTCCTTGTAGCTTTGTAGCCTGTCCTGGAACTCGCTCTGTAGACCAGGCTGGCCTCGAACTCACAGAGATCCGCCTGTTTCTGCCTCTCGAGTGCTGGGATTAAAGGCGTGCGCCAGCACTACCCAGCCCACCATTGTTTTATAAGCTAGTATTGGTTAGATGGAGACATCACTTCCACAGTAACCTACCTATTAGAGACATGCCACCCAGTCCACCCCACACTCAAAAGGGAACATAATACACAAGGGATACGAGCTCCAACAGATGCAGATAGTGAGCGTCATCATGGAGACCGCCATCGTGTAAATTCTTTATAATTCCGCAATCTTCACTGACTCCCACAAGGTCAACAGTATAATTTTTGTATCTTCTTTTTGACAAAGTCACAAATTAAGTTGTACAAAAATCTCTCAGATTTTCCTCCTTATACTCACAAATATGGCAATATCCAGCCTAAGTCATGAGCTCTGGAGCCTCTAAAATACAATACTCCCTGATATACTTCATTAATCACAGTTGTCTATGTGTTCTGATATTGTTTGGACCCTAAGTGCTGCCCCACACATCCATGTAGTAAAGGCTTGGTTCCCAGCTGGGGCAACTGGGAATTGGAGGAAATTTGAAGTAGGAGGTCTTCAGACCATTGGGTGTGTGCCTTTGGGGGAATTGCTGGGTTTTGCTCTCTTCTCATGTGAGGTGAGCAGTTTTGTTCTACCATTGGTTCCTGGCTGCAGGGAACCTCACCAGAGCCACAGGGCCTATTGTCCATGAGCCAAAACTGACCTTTCTCTTTATAAGCTGATTATCTCAGGTGTTTGATGTAGTAATGGAAACCTGACTAACTTGTGTTCTCTGAGAAAACATTGACAAGCATCCTTGGAGGTTTGTTTAGTCAATTTTCATATAATGCTTATGGAAAATGAATTACCTTCACCCACCACCTCCCTCGAATTCACCACCCAAGCTCTCAGGGGTTCAGAATTCACAGACTCAATCACAGCACAAGTTGGACATGAGATACAACTAATTCCAGCAGAAAAACACCAAGTGTTCTGTCTGTTACAGTCTATGCCTGCTACAGAAACAGGCCTTCCCGTTCAAAGGAATAATTTTAATGAATCTGTCACGACAATCTGCTGCAGCCCCAGACCAATTAGAGACCTCTGTCTTACTCCTCAGTGTTGATGCAATGAGCCTGGGGGAATGGTGTTGAAAGCTTAATTGTGTTAGCCTCCCAACTCTTGATAACCCGAGTCTGGGGATAGATAACAGTCCGTTGCGTCTTTACTGACTTAAGTGGTTAATACCAACAGGGTATTTGTGTGTGCCTTTGAAGGGATGGATCATAGGACCCTGTTGGCCCCTTCAACCACTCACATCCAAGCCGTGAGCTGTGTAGCTGTCTCTAGCATGGGCTCTTGGCTGTGGTGTATCTCACTGTTACTATTCCTTACTGTTTCTGCTAAGGGCAGACTCAGGGTATACAATGGTAAATGGGAATGACATGACCTCTCATGTTGCTGCCTTTCTTTGTTGTTTTTATTTTATTTCTTCACTGATTTAACTTTTCAAAGAAGTTGTTTTTAACATTTGGGCAATTAGGTGTCCCTAGTGTTCATTCTTACAATTCTCAAACCTGGATTTTTAGTATAGATCCTTGGGGCCCACTCTAGGCATACTCAGAAAGCATGACTCAGGACCACAAACCTGTGTTTCTTAAAACCCCACGGATGTCAGTGATGTAGGTGACCCCGTGGGCCAGCGTAGGTGAGTCACCGGTTCACATTTCAGTTCTCTGCTGCCCATCTCCTCTCCTCTCCCCTAGCCACAGTGATGGCAAGAGTTCACCACTTCATAGAAACGGGCCTTGCTGACGTCACCAGGAGCTCAGCTAGCCCAGTGCGTGCTTCATCTCACTCTCCCCCTTTGTGGCGAGAAACTGCAGACCACACCCTGCTTCTTGAAATCCCCCTCCCTGGACCGTTGACAACACTCCCTTTCAGTTCTCCTGCCTCCAGCCTTGCTCACTGAGACCCTTTCCTTCCCACTTGATAAGGGACAGCGTTGCTCAGCGCACTTGCTCCACAAGTAAGTCACCTCTCATACTCCTCAGGTGTCCTGGGTGAATTCCTCTGCCCCGCTTTAGCTAGTCACCCCAGCCTCATTCTCCAGGACTCTTTGCATGCATTAGTGTCTACACTGCAAGAACATGGTGACATAGACAATACTGAGGGGTGGCGTGCAGCCGGCAAGGCCACGCTGTCCTAATCAAACCATCCCCAGCTACACGCCACACTTCTTGGGGCCCTAAACCGAAACTTGTTTATTTTTATGCCCTTACATTTCTGAGGACATGTTACTGGGAATATAAGATAACAGAAGGTCTTATTTTAAAATGTACTTGGGGGGGTCTTGTTCTTCAGTACCCAGCCACACATACACACACACACACACACACACACACACACACACACACACCCCTGAGAGGGAACCGAAGTCTGTGCTCCCTGCGGAGGAAGGAACCAGATTTTTAAAGAGGTCACCAAATCAGAATGGCCTTCTGCAAAGAGGAGTGTTGAGCCTGACGGGGACAGCAGTTAGTGACTGGAGACTGCGTGGAGGAGAGGGGCAGAGGAGGACAAGGGTGGCGTGAATGTGACACTCCGTGTGTGATTTTCATCACATAGCGTGTGTGTATTTGTGTTACACTTACCACACAGACGTGTGTATTAAACAGCAGCCTGCCTCATGTGGTTCTGATGAACGAACACAAGCGAGACACTGAGCACTTTACCCGGCAAGGGCGCGCTGATACTAAATTCTTTCTGCTCTCTTCACATGCCTTTCTTAAGCAAATGCAAATCTTCCATTTGGGCTTTCTTTTTTGTTTCAGCTTGAATTGTGGGCTTTTTGGAGTCTCTGAACTTGAAGATCTTTATTCCACAGACCCAGCATATATAGTAGGTCTCACTTTAAAAACATCCATGGGTGAATTTCACTATATTGAGAGGCTCAGAATGTATTTGTGTACAACTGCTTATTAATAATTTCTTCCTTGTTCTGAGTGAAAATCTGCTCAGACCTCCAACTCAAAGCTCAGATTCCCCCCATTTAGGATGTTGAATGGTATCTACACCAATATTTTTCATTAACAGGTCATAAAATCAATTTTGGAGTTATATCCTACATTGTACTTAATGGTATTTTAAGAAGACAGGACAGAGCAGAATGAGGGTTCTTAGCATGACAGGGGGACAGGTATCCTTTTCCAAAGCTGTGCTAGTTTATAGATTTATATAAACCTATACAGTGTTGATGCAAAACGTGCTTCTTGTTTTGGGTTGTTATTGGAAAATGTGGACCACCTGAATTTCCTCACGTATTTGTCATGGAGCCCCGTATGCTCTGTTTCCACATTCGGTGTCCAAGTCTCCAGCCTTGTCTGCTCCAAGTTTCCCTACACCAGTCTCCCCTGCTTGTGCTGCCTTCAACTTCTGCTTGTGGTGAGTTCACAGAGGGCTCCAGTCTGGACAGGATGGAGGGTAGGACTGAGATCACATCTTGGGACAAGGAGATTGGCTGTTGTCCCTGCTTCTGTTTGTTCCCGAATTTCTTCGGCACCAAAATCACTGACCTTGTTACCAGCGGCTTCCAGAAAGGTGCCTGTGAGAGGTACTTTCAGAAATACAAGGAGGAAATCCACCACCCTGGGCACTTTACCCCACCACACCCAATACTCATCTACTCACAGATTCTATGGGTTGTGGGAGTAGCATTCCCTTTGTTTGATGGTAAAGAAATCCAGGCCTGGTGAAACAGTAAGAAACCCCTTGAAGCGTTTCATAAGTTGCCATGAAAGTACAATGTCACATTTGAATGCTCACCAGACCACCTGCAATGTGATGCAGCTAACAACAACTGTAGCTCTTACGTGAGTGTCACTTGAGTTCAAGACTCCTGTGTCCCTTATCCCAATCACCCAGTGATGGGGCAGCCAGCCACAGTAGTCCCACTTTCCAGTGAGAACATGCCCCACATCCAGGACCACACAGTTAGCAGCGACTACATCTAGAATTTGAGATCCACTCCTTTCTTTTCTACTCTCTAAATTTATGAAGGGATTCCAGGGTACTAATAACATTCATTCCAACCTATCCTGTTATACCCAAGATGGCATTGGCTATCCTGTAATTCCAGGATGAGATGGGTTTTCCTTTAAAATAGACAACGACCTTGAGCCAAGTTGTAAACATTGTTTACATCCAGCTTGGAGAACAGCCAGAGTCTGTGGTCAGTGTGCCAAGGAATATATGAGAAAATCAGGCGGCCTTAATCTCTGTAGCATGTGGGAGGAAATAAAGATGACCTCGACTGATAGTTGCCTTGATATGTCTGCAGAGGATTAAGTCTGGCAGGAACAGAAACGGCTGGGGAGCCTAAGTGAAAAAAGCTTCACCGAGGTATGGCCTTCCCGGCTTAAACTTCTAATCTCTAAGGACCAGAGTGACTTCGTAAGGAATTCAAGAAGAACACAGTTCATTCAACATATAATAGGATCCTCAAATCCTAAGAATGTTTTCCTGAGGCCAGAAAAAGGAAAGAAGTGGGCTGGTGCCCACTGGGGTGACTGGAGTCTCGGGCAGACCGAGCAAGTGGTACTTTGATAACAGCCCCACAAAGTATTACGGGGTTGATGACATTTGCCGGTGTTGACACCTGTCCAAAGTCATCCTCTAAATGGAGGGCTTAATAGATAGAGAGCAAACAGCTAGACATATCCACACATCCACTCAAAGGGGCTGGCTGGCAAAGCCAAGTACAGAAATAAATGGAGTTTAATCTCCAGAGTTTCAACTTCACTGCTGGGTTTGCAAGGTGGCACGTGCCCCATCCTCCCCACCGTGCTCCTTCCTCGGGAGGTTTGTCTTTTGATAATACGCTCTCCTTGCATTTGCAAAAGTGAACTTCTGATGGACTCTGCAAGGTGCAATCCAAACATGGAGGAAGTAAGGCACCCAAAAGTCAAAGGTGGGTGGGAGGAGGGTTTCTTCTCCCCCAGATCTCTTGGGAGTGCAATCCATTCAGTGTGCTCTCGAGTTCTGGTTTTGTTTCCTATTTTCGATAATGAGAGATGAAGATGGAATATGTCGATGTTGATGTATCAGAGAAATGATGAATTCCAGGCTAACACACGGCGACATCTGCTTGGAAACGAGATGGAAGAAATTAAGATGCTTACCATGATTATCTCTCACCGAGCAAATTTATAGCATCTCTGGTCTCAAGGGCAGAAATTCCAGACAGATTAGCTTCTCATCTCCTAGGTAACTCTCTGAACTGCATAGCTATAGAAATTCATTGCTTAAACACTGGGTGTCCTTATTAGGGAAATATCTTAAATTCTATGCCAACAAAGAAACCCATTGACTGCAGAGCAATAGTCATGAAAATATTTATGATGTGGATTAAAAACAGGTGCTCCACACAGAACAAAAGCTGGGGTTATTCGCCACTCGGACTAACTGGAGAAACATTATTTACATCTAGCACAGTGCATTTTTGGCTTTTAGTAAATATTTTTCCTGAGTTCTGTGTCCTCGTGTTCTTGAAATAGCAAATTTGTTTAAGTACCAAAGGGATTTGACCAACATGGGCAGAACTATATAAATAATAGGTGTTAGAGCCATAACATTACCTACATTCTGTGCAGTCATAAATTATTCAGTTATATCCAGTCCCTGCTCTGTGCCTCTATTCAGAAGTAAAAGCACAAAGGAAAATTCAATATGACCCCTGCCTTGCACAAAATTTGTTTTATTTATTCCTCGTCAGCTTCATAGAAGCCGTATAGGCATTTGTGTGTCTGAGGTCACAGATGAGGAATCTGAACCTGCCTGAGGTCAGACACCAGGAAGCACCAAGGTCAGGATTAATACTTTGGCCTTATGTCAATGTTCTGTCCAGTCCCTCATCTGCTGATACAATTGGGAAGAGTCCAAGAAGACACGTGGGTGACTCAATGACAGTGTGGAAGGGACACTGAAGGTGGAGGGCCTTTCCCCTAGTCGTACCATCTCCTCGCTGTCTGCTTTCATTTTCTCTGCGGATGTGCAGTGCCATGCAGAGTTAGCTACGCTGTCCGTCGGAACCGAGTGACGCCTGGCTGGAATCATCAAAACGCTCATTGAGAAACTCTCCTCATCGCATTTTGAAATGATCCGATTGGGAAAGAGCTTGGGCCTTCTGGAAGCAGCTTCTCTCAAAACTTTAGTAACAGGAGTTGTAAAATGTTCCCAAAATATTGCTTGGCATGCAAATCTCTTTCAATGCAAATGAAGCATTGATAAAAAGAAATTTGTTAAGAGAGACAGGAGTTGGGGGCAGGTTGTGAAGCTTGAAGCCTCTTGGCTGTTAAGGGAGGGCAGCTGCCACAGGAGCCTGGGCCTAGGGAAGAAGCTGTGGGGGATGGCCCTTCATAGCCAACACAGGATAAAGAGGACCTTCACACCCGTCAAAGATACAGTTAATTTAATCTTTTTATGTTGGCAGAATCAATATACGACTACTCTATAATAATCACAACAAAATGAAAGTAATCTGGAGTCTGAGAGACTTGATTTGAGAATTCCCTCTCCTGGTAGTTGTGTGACCTTGGGTGAGTCCAGCCACTGGGCTTCTCTGATTTCTCCTCCAAAATGAAGATAGTCAACTACCTCCTAGGCGATGTGTGATGATGGACTGAAAGCAGCCATTGAACTGTTAAGATATTATGTGAACCCAAGTTCCTCCTGTTTGTTTACATTTAAAAAATTGAACACAGTGCTGCCCCTCTGCCTAATGAAACCAGGAATCTGCTCCAGTCACACCCACTCTTTGGAAGTCCTATGAATGAGCATTCAGGAAATGCAACCTGTGGGATCAGCTCTGTCATGGTGTCTGCATCTCTGGGTTGGGAAACCAAGGTCTGTATGGGTAGTCTGACAAGCCCTTTGACACCGGAAAGGCCACACAACAACTCTAAGGGTGCCCAACAGGATCCTGAAGCTTGGTTCTTAATCTTTCACGATTACAGCTTGCCCATTCATGAGTTCATCTCATCTCAGTAAATGGCAATACCACCCAAGTACTCATATCAAAATGTCTGTGTGTTGTGGGGGAGGAGGGTCATCTTTGACTCATGTTTCATACAATCTATTGCTTCAGGTAACTTCACTACAGTTTAAACATGCTTCACACTTCTTCCACTATTCACAGTATCCCCTGCCAGGAATACTGCCAAAGGTCTTCACTAGTCTGTTTTTCCCCACCCTTACCTATTAGTAGGCCATTCTCCCTACAGCAGGTCAGAGCACCACAATGACATTGAATGGCTTCCTGTCACATATAGAATACATACTCCAAGTTCTGTGGAGTCCCACAAACTTCCAGCTGCATTTTGCTGCACCTCAGCCTCTCTGGTTCTGGAACATACCAGTTACTTTCGTGCTTCAGGAAATGTGTGTTTCTCACCCCTCGTGTGGACCATTTGTACCTCAGAGAGTCATGTGCTTTGCCACCTAACCCAAGATTCTGTTCAGAAAGCACTTGCTCAGATAGACCTTTTGCCATCACCTCTGTGGCTTGTTTTTCACAGCACTTACACCACACATCGTATGTCATGCCTTGTGATGTCATACCATACCACACCATCATACTCTGATGTCATGCCACGATGTGTGAGACTTTGAATAGCCCTTATCCGAAATGCTTAGAGCCAGATCGTTTCCGGTTGGGTATTTTTTGTGTCTCAGAATATTTGCAGGCACATGATGAATGAAATATCTTAGGGGTGGAACTCTATTCTAAACACAGATTTAACAGGTTTCATATGCACCCAGCATTCATTGACTGAAGGTTATATCACACACTTCTTTAGTGTTCCATGTATTTTGATTGAGACTCCTTACTGGTAGGTGTGTGGAATCTTCCAAATTGTAGCATCACAATGATACATAAGATGTTTTAGATTTTAGAATCTGGGGTTAGGAATTCTCAAACTATCTGTTCTTGTATCTCTCTCTTAACTGGAATGTAAGTCCCAGAAGGCAGCAGGCATGGGACATACTTTCTCCTACTTTGGTCAATGGTATGATCAGAGGTTCAGAGGGGACCACATGAGAACAAAAAATGTGGCCGGGCTGAGCTGAGGAATACAGCTTCCATTGGACTTTGGTACATTTAGAACAGAAGCTGCCTGGACCATCAGAGCTTCTGGAGTCTGATGGGGGACCCCATAGAGAAATGATGAGGTCCTGAGCTAAAACCCAGTTCTTCTAGATCTTATTCATCAAAGAGGTCCTATATGGTCTTGTATTTGGCATACACCCATGAAGGCTGTCCAACAACCACACAGAGGAGAGGTTTCCACTGCCACTGCCTATGCTGTTGGTGGGATGCTTATTGAGGGTCCACTCCATGTTTGTGCTCATTACTATGCAAGCTTTATACCATTTGTGTTCAGATAGAAGAACTCATTTCTGGGCCCGGAGTGGTGGTGCCCGCTTTTCTTTAATCCTAGCATTCAGGAAGCTGAGGCAAGGGCTACATAGAGAGGCCCCCATCTCAAAACAAACAAACAATAAACAAAAATATAATGAAAAACCAAACCAAATCAAACAAAAAATATCATTTCTATTTTGTAGATGAGGAAACAGAAGCTCGCAGGAACGATGTAACTCGCTTCAAGTTAGACATTTAGAAAACGGAGAAATTGAGATTGGAACCAACCTCTTAACTAATACTAGCTCCTAGTATTAATTTCAATGGAATAGGTTGCTCCTCAATCAGCCCCCAGGTAAATTAGGTCCCTGAGCTTTTTTCTGCTGTATGAACAGATAGCTAGCAGCTAGAGCTGGCAAGCCAGGACACAGCCTGGAGCGCCATGGTCATTCCAAGGACTCTGTGGTATCTGTAGTATCTGGTATCCAGGAGGATGTGTGAGACATAACCTCCCCTTAGGCCTGTGAGGATGCTCAGCTGTGACTCAACTTCCAGTCTGTAGGCCCAGCCTGAGCTATAACCATGGGACTCACTGACAGAAAAGGTGACCTTAGTTTGGATTAATGATGTGAAACTATTTCAAGTTTCTGTTCCTATGAACTGCCTGCCTTTGCTTTACTCCCATTTTCGTGAAAGTACTAATAATGAAGGTCCATCGCCAGCAAAGGGTTTGTAAATATCCTCCAATGGGGCTCTTCCAGGCTGAAGACAGTGATTTGACCCAGAGTCCTAGCAAGTCCTTTTCCTGAGGCCGGCAGAGGAAATAACAAATGTTTGTGCCACACACCTAAAAAGGGAGTGAGTTCCTAGTGAGAGAGAGGCTGGCTACTGTCCCTTTTGTAGTTCTCAGATCCGGGTGACATTCTTTACCAAAAATTGGATGAGTAAACGTTCTTATTAAGTGTATTAGTTACTTTTACAGTGCTGTGATGAGAGCGTCATCCAGAAACAACTTAGGCAGAAGGGAATCATTAGGCATGTGACCTCCGTCCATCACGTTATGGGAGGCATGGGATTTAAGGTGGTGGGACAGTGTGCTGAAACCTTCCAATGTCACTGGACCCCTCCTCTAGAGGCGTGCAGACTCCCGCAGTGCACCAACACTCAATGAGTGTTCAGAACATAAGCTGTGGGGGACATTTAGGATTCCAGCCACACAGCACCTAGAACAACACACCTCACACAAACATCAGTTCCCGTGATCCCTCATGCTATCTGCCTATGCTCTGCACAGGACTTACCAGCAACCAAAGTCATTCATCTCTCCAGAGCACGCTGAGAGAAAAAGCTATTTTGCTACAGATTCTTTCTTTCTTTGACATTCACACTCCAACAAGGATCGTCTCTTCTGGGCCTAATTTGACTTTTTTTATGTGCCAAGAGGAAACTCTCTCTGTGAAGGGCAGGCACACAGATATCTGAAGAGGCCTTTATGAGGCACTTTATAATTTCCTTGAATTTCCTAGAATGTTTGCAGAATAATGTGTATTGATTAGCTGTCTCTTGCAAACTGCTTAAAGTTCTTCTAGCTTTTGATTTTTTTTTTTTTGAGGGGAATTAACAGCGAAGAGGAAAAGGACACACCAACTCAACCATGTTTTCTAACTTAAAGAGGGAGGCCAAAGGGCCCTGGAAGGGGAACTGCGTCCACACAAGGACAGGGAACAGTAAATGCATATTCCTGATGCATCTGGAATTAGGACCACAGAAATGCGAGGGGCGAGAGAGACTCCCAGAAAACATGTTCCAGTTTGAACCTGACACTAGCATGAGTAGGCAGGGACTTTGGGTGTCTACAGCTGAGACCAAGGACTCATGACCTTCAGCTGCCCAGCACGTAAGGAAATGAAGATCTGGGCAGACAACAGAGTCACTCTGTGCCATTTAGTATGCAAAGCATGTGGTGCAGCCAGGCTGATGTTCTACTATAGCTAAGTCTACGTCCAACCAGTGACGTGCCACTGAAATAATCCAAGTGCATGACCGTCACACAGTGAGACAGCAGAACAAAGTCATCTGAGCTGTTTGCACTTTCTTTTGCTTTAGAACCCTGAATGCAGGGCTCTCACCTCTCACAGCCTCAGGCCTCACAGGGCCACTCAGGGGATCAATTTCTCCACACCAGACCTACTGGTGGTACATCAGTATACCATGACACACGGGCGTGAAGCTCTGCTATGGAAAGGACATTGACTTTAGAGACAGAATCTCTTGCCTGAATATGAAAAGAACAATTGATTTTTGTTTTTAATTACATTGTATGCATATGTATCTGTGTGTGAGTATGTACATGAGAGTGTGGTACCATGGAGGCCAGAAGGAGACGTTGGATCCCCTGATGCTGGAGTGGTTATGAGGTATCCCTCATGGGTGTTTAGAACCAAATTTGGGTCTTCTGTGATAAAGGGTAGTATGTGCTCTTAACTGTTGAGACATTTCTCTTGGCCCCTGGGCTACATTCTTGATTGTTGTTACCAGCCTTGTGACTTTGCCAGACCACATTTTAAATTTTTTTCATAAGTGTGGGTATTTTCCTAAATGTGTGTGTGTGTGTGTGTGTGTGTGTGTGTGTGCAATGGGCACACACGCCACAGGCATATTTGGTGCCCATGGAGACCAGAAGAAGGTGTTGGACTCCCTAGAACTGGAGTTACAGATTGTTGTGATCCATCACATGGGTACTGGGGACAGAAGCCAGTTCTTATACAAGTCCAGTAAGTGTTCTTAACCATCGATCCACCTCTCTAGCCCCCTCCTTCTCAGAGTTCGATTGGTATTGTATTCATTATGTTTCTTGTGCTGTGATAGAATATTTCACAGAACCAACTTAAGGGAGGAAGGATTGTGTTGACTCACAGTTTCAGATGGATTGCAGTTCATGGAAGTCATGATGATGTTCATGTGATGGGAGAGTGGGGCTGCTGCTTGTTCATATCACAAGGAGGATAGAGCGGTCCAGAAACAGCACCAGGCTATAACCCTTAAAGGCCCTCTGCCAGCCAGGCCCAGCTCCCAATGGTTTCACCAACTCCCCAAACAGCACCCCTGGTGGCAGGGTATGGTACCCATGGAAGCCATTTCAGATTCAAGTCATCACAATGGAGAAGATGTAAAAATTTGGAAAAGTTGGAGGACTCATCTTAAAGTAGGCATTATCACCCCCACAGGGGACACGAAAATATGGTCATGGAATTATCAAGGAAGAGAAGCAAGACCACAAAGGACTTTCAGATAATGTTTTCCAGTGTCTCTCACATCATGGTTTCCTGAGATGCCTAACTCAGAAATGGATTTCCTTCCAGCCCAGATGGAGTGAGTCTAGCAGAAGAATGAGTGTGAAATATATTTGTCCATCCCATCATCCCAACCTTCTTATGTGTATAGCCTTTGGATACAACCTTTATGCAGTGTCTAAGGGATGACTGCAAGCCTGGAAGGTGGGACCCAGTCCAAGCGTCCACCCAAGTACTGGAGGATGCTGGCATCTAGGCCTTTACTTCCAGTACCATTCATGTCTGTACACTGTGGGTTAACAAGTTAATTACTTAATGCACAGTGCACTAAAGTTTCACACTAACTTCCTCCAACCAGCTCAGTTTTGAGGGCACGGAGGCAAAAAATAACAGCTCCTGAAACCAGTGTCTTTTTTTCAAGGTGCCCTCTGAGGAAGTTGATGCTATAGCAAAGGAAGTTAAACAGAACCCGCCTTGTAGACCTCTCCCTCCTTTCCTGCAACCTAGGAGCCGATCATTCTTCAAGGTGGTCCAGAGCCAGCTCTCCTCTACAGCCTCACCTCACATCCCAGTGTCAGAAAGCCGCTTCACACTTCCTGTTTGGGACACCTGGAACCTACTGTTCTTCTGTGGCACATCATAGTCTTGCGCTTGCTCAAGCAAGTGTCACTGGTTGTTTACATGCCTGGCTTCTCAGGAACCTGACTCCTGGAGGGCAGTAGCTGTGAGTGTTTCACACTGAGCCCACAGAACAAAGGTTAGTGCCTAGTGTACAGTGGTCGATGGCTGGCAAACTATACACGCGCTGAATCATGCCCCGTTGCTCAGTTTCTTTTCTCTATACGAGGTCTGAATCACCACCATAAGGAGCCAGTGACCAAACACTCAGTGTCAGGTGATGTGGAACCCAAACACACACGTCTTCATGTTCGAGATGAGTTGTGCTGAGGTCACAAAACTGCTGTGGTCCGAGGCTCCCAAACAACCCAAGCAGACCCCAGAGGTTACTGCAAGGCAAGATTTAATGCAGGGCAGCCCAAGAGAAGGGAGGAAGGGGAGGGGGCTGATTGATCAGGGCCACAGAACAGACTTAGGAGCTGGACTTTGACCCCAAATGCCAGCTGAAGCAAGTATTTAAGTACAAAAATCACAAACATTTGTTGCCAAGTTACAGTTACAATTTTCACCAATCAGAATTTAGAGATTAGGGGCTTCCTTGAATGTTCCATCATTGTCAACCGACATACAATGCAAGCTTTTCAGTCCAGCCAATCAGATTCATTTGTTTTTTCTGTTGTTAGGAACAGCCATAATGTTTCTAGAGAACTAAAGATGTAGCTCGACTATTTCGATGGGTTGAGGAGTAGGTCAACTATTGGAAGGTTCCCAGCTCCCCTGGGGCTTAGGCATCTAAACTTTGTTTCACCCTACAGGTAAAATGGAGTCTGAAGTCAAAATGGCAGTACTTAGGACAAGGTGCTTTTTGCCTGTTCCCAACAAAACATGAACCAACACCACACCCACTGTCGGGGGACTGCAGCAAGGCCACATTGCTTCAAACCTCAGCTGGTGTCTCCGTAAATAGACGTACTTATTGCAGTGTCTTCCTCATAGTGGTTCTGTAAAAGGATGGCTTTTCTAGCTTGCCAAAGATACATGGGTTTTCTGGACTCTTTCAGTGCCCACAAGCCCTTGGGAAGTCATACCTGAGATGGGTTAACTGGCAACCAGGAGCAGGTCTAGCTCAGACATGAATGTGCTAAGAATTCAATTCTAATGCTCTCTCTCTCTCTTTTGCCTTCTATCTCTGCATCAGTTGACCCCCAATAAGAACTGATTCTGTTCTTTGTTTTCCTCATGCTATTAATATAAAGATCAAGGATACTGATATGAAACACTTTCCCTAAGCTATGATTTGTGGCTTTAAAAATCTCCTCTATATGTCTTCTAGAGCTCAGCAACAACAAGGTGACTTAAAATATAGAAACTTATTTCCCACAGTTCTGAGGGGCAGAAACCTGAAATCAAGGTCATGCTCTTTCCAAAGGCCGTGAAGGAGACTCTTCCTTTCTCTCCTTGGTTCCAGTGGCTCTTAGCTGCCTTTGGTGTCCTTGGCTTATGGACCCATCCATCACTCTATCATCACATGGTCTTCTGTGTGTCTGTGACTTCTTCCTCTTCTCAGATTAGGGTACACCATAGTTAGAAGAGACATTATTAACCCTGGGATGCCAGTGGATTAGATCTGTCATAAGAACTAGATAATGCCAGCTGAGGGCCAAACGCAACACTTCTACGGGAAGTACGGGGTGGGGGGGGGGAGTGGCACTATTTCTGCAGTTGCTGATGTATTCTTGGATCTTCCTCCATCATATCCTTCCTACTCTGCCCTTACCTCCAGATCTACAGACTCAGAATTGAATCTAAAATCCTCTTTTCTAGGGAAAAGATCCATGTGTTTCTGCAAAAAGAGTAAGAAAGTACTGAGATAAAAAAAAAATCACCTCATTAACGAGTAGAAAACTGAAGAAGTATTATTTTCTGAGTGGGTATGAGTGTGTGTGTGTGTGTGTGTGTGTGTGTGTGTGTGTAAAGGTGAGAAGTCACTCTTAGATATCACTCCTCAGGAGCCATCCACTTTGTTGATACAAGATCTCTCTCTGGCCTGGAGCTCATCCATCAATCATACTGGACTGGCTAGCCAATGCATCACAAGGATTGGCCTGTCTCTGTCTCCTCATTGCTAGGACCACAAGTATGTGCCACCACAGCTGGCCTGCTTTTTGTTCCTATGAATTCTGGGCATTGAACTCAGCTCTGGTCCTTCAGCCAGTACTTCATTAACTTAGGTCTCTCAAGCCTGTAGAAGCATTATTTTAAGGGATTAAGTGACCAGTGTAAAAATAGTCTGGACCCCTAACAACTTCGTGTGCATTGAAACTCATGTTTTACAGACAGAAGAGCGGGCTGCTGCTTGAATCAGCAGTCTGTGGGCAAGCACAGGAGATAGCTTCAATGGGGACAGGAGAAGATATTAAAAATATGTAATGATAACTGGAGGAGATCGCAGAGGGAAGTCACGGGAGATGGATTTATGGAAATGACACCAAAATACCCACATTCTAGCCCCAGCTCTGCCTTTGACTTCACCCCATCTGGCTGTCAATTTCTCCATGTGTAAAATGAGAGCCTCGGCCCCTGAGACTGCCTACACAGAGACCTGTGAGGGACTGGCCTCTGAGAAGTCTACACAGAGACCTGTGGGGGACTTAGTGAACTGGAGGACTGAAGAAAAGTTGCCTGTCTTTAATGTAAATATAAAAATCACACATCAAGGGTTTGGAGAGATGGCTCAGCAGTTGAAAGTACTTATTGCTCTTGTAGAGTACCCGGAGTTGGTTTCCAGCACCCACATGGTGGCTCACAATCATCTATAACTCCAGTTCCCAGGAATCTAACATCCTCTTCGGGCCTCTACAAGGCACCAGACACCCACAGAGTGCACAGATGTACAAGCAGATAAAACAGCCATATACATGAAAAATAAAAATAATACATACATGTTCTAAAAACTATACATTTAGTTTATGAGAAAATTCTGGAGGTGAACAGTGCGAGCGTTGTACATTAATGTGGATATACTTAATTATACTAAACCGTAAGCTTAAAATAGTCAAAGAAATAAACCTTATGTAAGTTTTACCACAGGAAATACAGCTAAGATCATACATACATTTGAGACATAATGCTTCCCACTCTGTTCTTTCTTCTGTTCTGGAGAGAGGGAGGAAATCTGAATCCTTGTGTTATGGAAGCGGGCAGATCTCCAAAGACCATGACCCCTTAGCACATTCCAGAGCTGAGCAAGGCCTTCCCCTGGATGCCAGTCGACCTTTCTCAGATCTGACTTTCTAAGGCCTTGTGGGAACTGAGAATGAGTCCAGGAAATTCTGGGCTCATTGGTAAGCTAGAAAAGCAGTCTAATCCTAATAAAACAAAAACTAGGACTACATTTGAGAAGGTGGTGGTGTAGCCATCTTTTTGTTGACCTTGAATGTTATTTCAATTAAAAGTAGAGTTTAAACCCAAAAATTTAATTCCCTGGAAAGTTGGATGAAATTCATTGAGGGGCTGGAGAGATGGTTCAGCAGGTAAAATGGCTTGCTACCCAAGCATGAGGACCTGAGTTCGGATCCCAGCAACCCAATAAAAACATATGGCCATTGATGTCATAATACCAGCACTGTAGGGGGTTGGGCAAAGACAAGTGGATCTCTGAGACTTCGCTGACTGCCAGCTCCTACTCCCAAGTTCAGTGAGAGACTGTCTCAAATGTGGACAGTGATAGAATGGGACACCCCAGGACCTCCTCCTCTGACTTCTGTACACATAGGTGTATGCACTTGCACACACATATATATATATACACATGTACCCACACATTCACGTATACAGGTTTTTTTTAAAGCCAAACATGAATGTTAAAATGAAATGAAACAGTTGTTTTAGTTGGCATAAAATTTTAGGAAACTGGCCTCTGCCTTGAGTATCAGGCTGAAGAGTTTCAACTCTTCTAGAAGCCTCAGGAGACCATCCAAGGGTTGTGGGTTTCTGTAGAAGGGCTAACTTGGAATCAAGTGTAGAGACAACACTAGAAGAACACTTAAGGTGGCTGGAGCAAAGTCCAAAAGGGAGAGCTGAGGCCACACTAGGGGAAGGCGGGGTCAAAGGAAGGGATGCAGAAAGACACACCAGCCAATGCACAAAGGTGTATGCTTCCAGATCACTGCTGTTGTGGGAAATTAAGAAGGGAGGAAACCCGAGTTTTGATAATAAAACAAAGGGAAGACAGAGAACAAAAGTCACCCAGAGGAAAAGCCGGGGTTTGAACACAGTCAAGATCATAAGATGTCCTGAGCCAGGATGGTCTGCTCACTTGTTGTTTTAATGTCAGAAGTACATACTTCGAGCTGATATTTGGTTCTTCTGTGCTTTCTACTCAAACACAAAACTAACTAATATCAGTATGGAAGCTACCCACTTTCCATATGATGAGTATCTCCACAGATGCATCTTCATCCTCAGATACCCTGCAGATCTGCTGGATGCCCTCTCTCCCTCTCAGAGTTCCTGTATTCCATCTGTCTCCAAAGCTGACATCTCCCTTAAGACTAACGCTCTGAAAGGAATCATTCACCCAGAACAGCATTTCTCTTCTTCCCTCACTAACACAAACATTTCCATGGTGTGTACTTCTCCATAGAGATCCCTGTAGCCCTCCCTAGGAATTCCAGATGTTCCATCTGGCTTCCAAGACCTTCCCCTCAAATCTGGCTCAGGTGGATCTGATGTTAACTGCCACATTTTTTTTTTATTGCTAATGTGATTTGGAGTTCTAATCAAACTATCCTCGTCCCAAATTTCCAGCTCCACAAGGTACACAATTTCTTCTTTGTCCATGGGAAATCACAGCTCTTCTCACCCTTCATTTGACTGCATGTGCTTTTAGTCGTCTCTATCTTTCAAAGTCTTCAGCAAATTCATAAGTCACAGATTGTGTCAGGCAAGATGTAAGGCAAGGCAGAAATCAAGCAGGACTCAAGGCAGCCTTCCAGATGAGCTTCAAGGGATGTGAAAGCAGAGATCCTGTCAAGTCCCTCCTCAACACCAACCACTTCCCACAGCTCTGAGCACAATGGCCAGGGTCAAATCTTCAGAGTCTCCAAATGGTGGGAAAAAGCAATACAAAATGAAAGTGAAATCACTAAAAATTTCATCTTAATGCTCAACGTTGTACAGAGAGAGTTCTCCATGTAGGCTTTATTCTTGGCACAGAAGATACAAAGCCATGCAAGATGTGTTCTCATCCTCAAGAAACCCAGAATCCACTAGAAGACAACAGCAGCTAGTGTGGTATGGATCACGATTCCTTAATTACTTGACAAATAATCATCAATAGCGCACCATATTCTCGGCACAGATTTACATTCAAAGAGCCCACTGTAACTGGCTTTTTATTGTCAACTTAACTGTATTTTAGAATCACCTGGGAGACACACTTTTCCCAGGGATTCCCAGAGAGGTTGAACTGTGGAAGAAATCCATTCTAAATGTGGGCTGGGTTTCCAGACTAACAGAAATGAGAAAAGAAGCAGGAAAGCCAGGTGAGCAGCATTTACCTCTTTGTGTTCTGGCTGCAGATGCAATGCAGCCAGCCACTTCACGGTCTCCCCCACTGTGGTGGACTGTACTCCCTTAAACTGTGAGTCAAAATTAGCCCTTCCCTTCTGTCGGCTACTTTGTTTCAGCAACAAGAAAAGTAATGAAGATGCCCAAGTAGAGTGATGACTAGCCCCTGACCTTGGCCTGGGCTTGCAGCCTAGCTTTGCTGCTGACTATGAGGCTTTGGGCAGATGGTTAATCTCTATATGTCTCAGTTTCTTCACTTATGAAATGGAGAAAACAATAGCATCTCCCTCATAAGGTTTTGTGATTATTCAAAGAATTAATGATATATGCAAAAAAGACTGGCTTTTGTGACATAGAAAGCCTAATGTATTTTTCTTCAGGAATTTAAGCTTCAGTGAAGGCAAGAGTTTGGAGGTTTGTGTGTGTGGGGGGGGGAGAAGATAGTTTCTAACTCCTAGAGTGATACTGCCACACATCAGAACATCACTAAAGGCATATTAAATGGATATGAGCATATTTATGGGAGAAAGCCAGAAATGTGGCAGACTGAGCTGGAATTAACTGATTTTCCTCACTGCTTCCAATGCACATGTTAGACCATATAGAAATAAACATTTTAAAAATATGCATCTGGGCTCCAAAGGAAGATAAATCCCAAGGTAGTACAAAAAGAAAAACAGAAATCATGGGCAGAGGATTGGGTAGAAGTGCAGTAATTGCCTGTTCTTGTCATTCATGTTGGCAGTGATGATGATGATGATGCTGGGGCTGGAAAGGTGGTGGTGGTTTGACAAAGAGAAATCTCAAGAAGATTTAAACAGTACTTAGACTATGACCAGTACCCCAGACTGACTGCTCGAGAAGTCATTCCTCCCCCTTAGTTTTGCCTATGGCACCTACATATAGACCAATTAGACTGTGACCTTGATTAGTTCTTCATTGAAACTCTGCGGGTTTACAAAATGATCATAGCACTCAGTGAAACTGAACTACACTTGGGAAGTGCTAAGACTCCTCTTGTCCACTTGCTTATCCATTTATAAGGTCATAAACTCACAGATGCTAATGTCTAGGAGAGACATGTCAATAGGCTCATGCTCTCCTCCATGTCTCTTTTTGTTTTTGTCTTAGCCCACATTCTGTGTCTATCAAAGAACACTACAACTAAGTAATTCATAAAAAATACAAGGTTTTTTGGTTTGTGTTTCTATAGACTGAGTGGTCTAAAAGCACAGCACTGGCATCTACTGTTAGGGGGCATTGTTGGTGTATGATAATATAACAGAGGGTATCAGATGGCAGGATAGTTCAAGTGTGCTGCCTTGGATTGCCTTTCCTGTCCTTATGAAATCACAAATGACACTGTAGGGTCCCTACCCCCATGACTTCTTTTAACCCTAGTTACCACTTAAAGGTATTGCTCACAAGTACCATTATTCCGTGAATTTGTACATTCAGTTACCAATACATGTATTGAAGAATATTTGTTTAATTATGCAAAGATGTGTTGCAATTGTTTAGCTATGTAAAGATGTGTTGCATTTGTTTAATTATGTAGAGATGCGTTACTGTTTTACCTTGTCTGTCTAAGGCACTTCATTGGTCTAATAAAAAGATGAATGGCCAATAGTGAGGGAAGAGGTATAGGTGGAACTTCTAGGCAGGAAAAGTAAGTAGAAGGAGGAATTTAAGCTCAAGAAAGAAAGAAACAAAAGGAGATGCCAGGGAGACACCAGGGAGATACCTGGGCCAGCCAGACAGACACAGAAGAAGCAGGAAAGTAGGACATATAGAACAAAACAAAGGTTAAAAAGTCCTGAGGTAATACATAGATGAATAGAAACAGGTTAAATTAAATTAAAAGAGCTAGTGGGACAATCCTAAGCTATGACCTAGAATTCATAATTAATAATAAGTCTCTGTGTCTTTTTTGGAGGAAGCTGGTTGGTGGCCCAAAGAAAATTCCAACTACAAATAGCACCCAATGTGGGGCCCAAATTTCCACATAGGGCCTGAGAAAACTGGAAAAGAACCAAACCAAACCAAACCAAATTAAACAATCAACCCAACTGATATGGCTCCTTTAAGAGGCACTGCTGTGCAGTAGAGCACTTGAGCATCCAGCATGCTAAGTAGAAACAGCAAGCTAAGTGAAAACATCTGCTACAGTGAAGACACCAACTTCTTAGGGCTGGGGCAGTTAGATGCAGCTCTCAGTTAAATGCAGTTCTTCACTTAATAGTATAAGGTTTGGCTCACATGTCAGATAATGCTAGAGGTGCACAGTGAAACAGATCCAGACCAAAAAAAAAAAAGCCTTTAAATGGGTTACAGTGTGCATACATGCTTAAGAAAGAAAAGACAATTAGTATAGATAGTCATAAGAAAAATAAATAGTTTAAAAATAATTAAGTAAAGTCTTTAAGAAAGAGTAAAGTAATATAAAGTGGAAAAGGCACATAAAGATGGGAAATACACAGGCAGTCTGGATCATATATGGTGCTTTGTTGACATTAAATTTTTTTAATGTTGATGAGCAAATGACAGCTGCTGAAAGACATGGGATTGTAGAAGAAATTGCTGAATTAAACCAGCCTAGATACTTTAGGGATGTCTTAGCTTTAAAATGGAATTCAGAAAATATATTGTGTTGGTAGAGAGGTTATGCTTTTCTTTCCACAGGAAATAAAAGGCTGTGAATTCCTTCAAAATTAGTAGAGACCAGATTTGATTGGGGAAGACTCCTTGAAAATCTTGGCTACAGACATAAATAAATGAACCTAGAAAAACTAAAAGATGGGTGATGTATATGCTGATCCCTTGGCTGGAAACAGCTCTGAGAATAGATGAGACATGATAAATCTTTTTTTTTTTTTTTTTGGTTTTTCGAGACAGGGTTTCTCTGTGTAGCTTTGCGCCTTTCCTGGAACTCACTTGGTAGCCCAGGCTGGCCTTGAACTCACAGAGATCCACCTGGCTCTGCCTCCCGAGTGCTGGGATTAAAGGCGTGCGCCACCACCGCCCGGCAAGACATGATAAATCTTGTTGGTTACAGAGTCCTCATGACTTATTATTACATGCCATCCTTTTATATGGTATGGATGGAGGTTTGGTTACACAATCCAAAGAAACTCATAAAGTTGACAGATGTCTTTTACCTGCACAAACATAAAACAAAAACACATCTTTGGCTGGCTTGTGTAGAACACAGTTCATACTTGTGTTAATGCAGATATGTATGTTAACTTTGAAAGTTTGTATGCTTTCAGAGCAAGGGGACCAGACACCAATGAAAATGGGTGACCCAGGTGATCCAGCCTTTCAGAGTGCCTCTGTTGCAGTTTCCTCAGAGATCTGCATTCAGTACAACTCCAAGGCGGCTAGCTGAGGTAGTCCAGCCTCATAGACTATGCTAACCAGGACTTCAGATAAGCCTTGTACTTTCCCATTACACAAAGACTGAACAACAAATGTTAAAGATTGTTTTCTTATGACTTGATCATTATCTCAATTTTCTCAGGGTCCCCTGGGGATGCCACTAACCCCAGACAACAGGAGGCAGTCTAGAGAACATGAAACTCAAATTCCCAAGTGGGTGGGTAGGGTTTTGGTCATTTGGTGAGTTATGGATGTTTGTCAGAATTTAATGGGGAATAAAAGAATATAGGATAAAAAGACAACTATTCATCTCAAATATTTTACATTGGTATGGATTTTTGTATATTGATACAAATTTAAGATTATTTTTGTTATATTGTATATATGTTTCTACTTTTGTTTAAGGTATTATACATATGCAGCTCATATAAAAATATAATATAAAGCTCTAGTCCTTAAAAACTATCATTGTAAACTGTTTAGGAGAATTTAAAAAGGCAGGTTAGTAGTTAGTCATCTATAACAATCAAACTTGTAGTCATGTTAGGTATGTTTTCAAGGTTAAACTAATATATTTTAGATAGATGAGTGATCTTCAAACATTTCAGAGACCTACAAAATATGACATTTAAGATGTTTAATAACCTAAGGCTTTTCATAACAGTGAGACACATCTGCTCCTGGTAGCTCCAATCTACTTCATAAAAGGATGATGATCATTGAAGAACCTCCATATGGAGTTCACTTTCAATGTGGTAAAGCCAGCCAGGTGAGAGACCGCCCTTGCCTCAACTGCTGACAGTGTGCTGTACAAACTAGACAAACACAACACAAAGGGAAGAGACTGCCGACCTTTGCCAACACAAAGTAAGACAGTCCTTTGAGATTCCTGCTTCACAGAAAAGTCTGTCAGCTGTTCTAGGCCTGTAGGCTGAAGATGATGCCCCAACATTGCAGAGGAACCTTGGGTGACTGTCCAGGCAATCAGATGTCTTCGTTATTTCTATAGTTTTGGAAGTTGCTTGCTCTGCACTTCCTGTTTACTCAGGTAATAGTATATCCTTCTTGGGTCTCTGACGGAGTTAAAGATGAGATAGTTATAGTTTTCCTTGTTACCAAATTCAGAAAAGAAACTCATATTAGAGATGTAAAGTTTATGAGGTTGAGAAACAAAAAACTTAAATTGTTTATCTAAGAATATGTTTTGAGGTCTAAAAAGATAATTTGGGGTTGGTAATACCAGTTAGGATAGAAAACAAACTAGGTACACAACTTTGGACTCACCAAGATAGGATACATAATGGAGTATTTTCTCTGAATTTACCAAATGCAAATGAACTTGATATTGTAAATGTAATTCTTATTTGACAATTGTTCTTATTGTATATAGTCTTACTGTGTTAAAGCCAAAACCTTTCTTTTTATTTAGACAAAAAGGGGTAAATGTTGTGGAATTTTTGTTTCCCTATGCAAAGATGTGTTGCATTTGTTTAATTATGTAAAGATGTGTTGTTTTACCTTGCCTGCCTAGGCACCTGATTGATCTAATAAGAAGTTTAACAGTCAATAGTGAGGGAGGAGGTATAGGTGGGACTTTCAGGCAGGGAAAGTAAGTAGGAGGAGAAATTTAGGCTCAAACAAGAAAAAAAAAGAGAGAGAGAGAGAGGGATTCCAGGGGCCAGCCATCCAGACACAGAGGAAGCAGGAAAGTAGGACATACAGAATGAAAGAAAGGTAAAAAGCCCTGAGGATAAATGTAGATGAATAGAAACACGTTAAATTAAGTTAAAAGAGCTAGTGGGACAAGCCTAAGCTAAGGCTGAGCATTCATAATCAATAATAAGTCTCTTTGCCTTTATTTGGGAGCTGTTTGGTGGCCCAAAGAAAATTCCAACTACACACATGCATTTTGGGGGGACCCATGTAAATCATACCATTACATTCATTAAAGATTCCCAGGCTACCAAACATTTCTAAAGAAAGGAACCAAGCTTTCACAGGTCTGTTAGAGAATGTTAACGTTCAGACTCACTGTAACCTGCTGTGACCTATTTTACCTCTGCCTGTCTGATGAATCCATCTATAAGGGCTGACAAAACACCAGTGGAATGAACAAGAACATGGCCCCAGCCAATGTAGGTTTCCACCTGCTCCTTTAAATATCCAGCAACATATAACCTGGAACCTCTGAAAACAATACATGAAGTATATTGGGGTAGAAATTATAACAATATTCTTATAACAACCCAAAGAGGTATTACATTTTTTCTTTGTGTGATTCAAGTTAATATAGTCCAACTAATGAATCCACCAACTCTAGGACAGGCAGATACAACTCTAAAATGAAAAACTATATAGTATAGCCCTGAGCCCTAGGAGGGATTCACTTCATTATCTAATTTAAAAACTCTTCAATATACCTCCTCAAAGCTATGTAATTCTGGGGAAAAAAATCACAATTCCTAGAAAATTCCCCAAAGTTAAAGTGTCAACAATACATTTAGTGATATAATAAATCTTTTCTTTTACGACATAAAGTGGCACAACATTTTCATTGCTAGAAAAGCAGTTACCTCCAGAATTCACTAAACAAATATTGAATAAGTGTTTAGAGACTCCCCTCTCTAGAGTTTCCCCTCAGGTCTCTATCTAGCTCTGTGTTGTGTGGCAATTGTTTCTAAGATAAAACATTCTATCTTGAAATGAAGCTCATCAGACACAGGATGTTCTAAAGAGAGGTGAAACATTCCATCCTGGAGGGAGGCTCATTGGAACTCAGAAAGTAAACAACTCAAGAGTTTCAGGAAGTTCCTGGAATTAACCAGATTCACTAGGCCCCTCCCTCCCCAAGTTTATATAAACCACAAACAGTAAGGACTGCAGAGAGATACTCTCAAACTAGCTGAGCCTTTTGGAAGTGACATAGACCCGCATTCTGGAAGATACACTAATATGTTGAACTGTGTGTAAGCTGTGCAGTGGGTGTCAGGTTCCAGCTTCCATGAGCTGTCACCCATGTTGGGGCAGGCTTTGGATGATGCAGCTGTCTGTGAGTCATTTCTGCTCCTCTAAGTAATCCCAATAAAGCTCTTTCACCAAGTTGGACTTCGGTAGTATCCTTACTTTGGTCATTGTCAACCCCCTATCTGGGGTAAATAGACATTAGCTCATGCCTCCCCAGGAAGAGTGTTAACACAATATCTGTGTCTGTCTTCATGTTCCTGCATCTAGTTCCTTGAGCACCTTTCTTCGTGCCTCTGAAAGCAGCTTCCATGTGGACAATCAGGATTCCCAGACAGAAGGTGACTATTGGGAGATCTCAGTTCTTTTTCCGACAGTATTGATAAGGACCCCAACGTCAAGCTCCCAGGGTTTGTTTCCCGGGTCTGGAATAACCCACACAGTCACTCACTAACTGTGGTACCCCAGGAGTGTTCAGTTCGTCTGAGTCTGTTACCTGAACAGTACGGATGATAGCGATACTGTATATGCATGGTGCAGTGGTGAAGAAAAGCGAGTGAGCACATGGAAAGCATGCAGAGCGATGCTTGGCACATAGTGAGTACTTGACATGTATGTTAGCTGTGACTATTCTAACTGTTGTACTCTGTACTCTCAGATGAATTTCTGGATGGATTTTTTTTTCTGTCTTTCCCCCTCTGGCTCACTTCAGTGACATATAACACCCAAATTTCTGACACGATTTAGGGCGGAAACTATGGGAATTGTGTAGTAGACACTGGGAAAGAGTTCATGAAGCAATGTCATTCAAGTTGAACCTTAAAATTGCTCTTTGAGAGCTTTTCAGAAGCTTAGATGAGGAAATTAAAGAATTTCATAACTCCCTTGAAATTCTCTATAAGCCAATCAGGCTCCCTTCAGCTTCTTCCTATACGTTATTGGGTTGGTATATTTTGAGCTCTCTCCCTTCCTTACATGTCACATCTTCCTAACTGTGGTACTTGATATCATTCGGAGGTTTTCCCTCACCTCATTTTTTTTCTTAACTTTCTGAACCCAAAGGCGTGCTGTGTGCCAGCTGCAGCAACACCAGGACTTAGCAGAGCAGGGTAACACATCCAAATTTTCCTTGAGCTTTCTATTCCTAAAAATATAATTAACTTTAGAGAATCCACACATGAGACTTCAGCTAAGCAAAAATAAAATGAAATGGTTTGTGGGATAAATTGCTTTATCTCTGTGCCATTCCTGTCAGTATCACACTTTAGTTTTAATTATACTAAGGGAAGAATTATAGGTTAACTGTCGGGATCAGGATCAGGCTCAAATTGGCAGGACTGCGGTAGGTTATGAACACTGTTCACTCTACAAAGGCAATCAGCGGAGTGGTGAGTGGGGCCTGAAATCCACTCTCCCCATTCACAAAGCATGATTTGGGAAGGGCATATTCCCTAGTTCTTGCCGAGTGGCTCCATGGGGAATAGCAGTGGCCCCTTACAGGGAGACTAAGTAAAAAAGTAAATATATAGAAGGTAATCAACCCAGATTTTATAGTTTCAGTATAAACTATTGGAACCATGGAGAAGCGTTGGGTTGGAACTGGATGTGCCAGCATGAGCTCATGGCTTTACAAATAAACAGATATAGATTGATGGAATGTGTGGATGTATATGTGGATCTATTTCCTAGTTCCTCTTGCCAAAGGGAAGTTGAATCTATGACACATGTACGGAAATGTATCTTGTACTCAGATCTTGATTTCTAAAATAACATTCTCTACTGAAAGGAACTAGATTCCGTTAGAAAGATGGAAGATGCTAGGGCTCAGCAAGGGAAGTACAAGATAAGCCAGGAGTGTCCTGGGAACCAAAAACTAAAGTGCTCATATCAAAACTCAAAACTCATACCAAAAGTTCGTGAGGCCAGCTTGAAAGGATGCCTTCTGGCCACCTGACAGCAGTCTCCAACCCTCCCGTCCATGTTCAAACCTGTCCAAATCAGAGCATCAAACAAGTAGTTACAGTCATAGGCCATAAGTCCATGAATAGAATTAGAACCACTGAAGACATATTGACACAAATTATTTTTTAACTGAAAGGAGGGAAATTGGGTTATAAAATAGCATACCAATTAGTAAATAAAGAATAAATGGACTTAGAAAATTATTACTTGGTAATCATCATAGTAGAAATTGAGTCAATTAAAAAAGCTGTCAATTAGTGGGAGAAGTTAATGAGAGAAAGCTTTCTAGGAAACAGGATGTTTACATCATCTCAAAGCTTTCCCTATAAAATATTTATTAATTATAAATATAAAATGTTTATGCATTGATAAGTAGTAATTGTCAGTTACTAATAGAGCAGGTAAACTTTGCAGGCACTGTTTGACCAGGTAACAAAATCTGACCCCGCAGGGATGGACTAAATGAAGATTGTGTGGTTCCTAATATGAACAATGAGAACACACAACCATTTCTGTAATTTTTTCACAAATATGCAGAGCTTAATCCAGTCATTAAGAAGCATTAGACTAATCTAAACTGAGAGTCATTCTATAAAGCAATGAGATGATATTTTCCCCAAATACTATCATACTGAAAGATAAGGAAAGAGTATCTCCCATGAGAGGAGACTTGAACTGTGCTATGTGAGATGTAAGAGATATTCTTGGGCAGGCTTCTAATGGAGAATCTGAATTTTGGTAGATACACTTTAGGTTTCTAGGAGGGTGTTTTTGCTTCTGGGAAACATATTTTAGAATATTCAGGAGTAATGTGGCATCCTATCATATTTTACTCTCAAATTATTTAAAATGATACACACAAACACAAATAAGGCAAATGTGATAAAATACTAGCATCTGGGGAAATCTGAGTGAGAGGATAGGCTTCCTTGTATTATTATTTATTTTAAAGATTCATTTTATTTTTAATTCTCTCTGTGTGTGCCTATCTGTCTATGTGTCTTTGGGTGGATATGTGCATGTAAGTACAGGTACCCTCAGAGGCCAGAAGAGGGCATCAGAATCCTTGGAGCTGGAATTACAGCAGTTGTAAGCTGACTGATGTGGGCACTGAGGACTAAATTCAGGTCCTCTGCAAGAGCGGTAATTAATCTTAACTGTTGAGCCATCTCTCCAACCCATCTTGTTTTATTGCTTAATTTTTTGTAAGTTTGAAATTAATTTGAAGTTTTAAAAGTTTTCTTCTACTAAAAAGTGAAAGAGTAAAAATATTTTAGATATAAAAGATCCTCAGAGAATCACCATCGAATCTTCACAAAAGGGAAGATACTCAAAATAATAATTATTAACAATAATTTTATTAATTGTAATTATTAAATAATTAAACATAATAATTATTGTTTGTGGGAGCCTGTTTTCAGGTTCCTCGTGGTTTTACCCAGCAGGTCCAAATAGAGAGGATGATTAGGACCACGGGCCTGAGTGCAGGTGTCTGAGATGGTCTGCACTTGGCTGTGCTGGGGGGAGGTCTTTTGCTCCACCCCTTGGCATCTCTCTAAATGCTCTGGGGCAGAGACAGTCAGGGCCTGTTGGAATTGATTCCAGGCCCTCTCGAGGCTATCCTGTATTGTCTATCTGTTTATCTCCACAATCTAAATTCTTCTATCTAATATTTCCTGCTGCTTGCAGTCAAGAAAACTCTGGGGAACTGTGGGGTTGGTGGGTAAATGCCCTGCAATTATTATTTCTCCAAGCACTGAAATACAAGAACAAACATCAATGAAAAGAATAGGTAAGAGTGAAGGCGCATGCGTTTCTAGTGTAATGATGATTCTAGACTTATGAGTTCTAAAGATAAGTAGAATAACACAAAATGTAATAAACAAGTAAAGCTAGTCGATTGGAAGCACCTAACAGTGTCACTGAATCAATAACAGTCTTAAGTTTGCATGTTCTAAGTGTTAAGCTAGCCATCAAAGACTAAGTGAAAAAATTTAGTGGAGAGGAAAACTGAATAATAATAATAATACTAACAAAAGAACTTCATTAATCCAAAAGAATGGAAGCAAAAAGAAAAGAAACAGAACATGTGGGCCAAATAGAAGACAAATTGCCATACCAAGGTACAAATATAAATGTGTATATCACTTATAAAATTATATGTACTGAATACTATTGAACCTAAATAAAAATATGAAATCAAGTCATGGCTACTTTCAAAAGTCACGTAATTAAGCTAGAGATGCAGAAATATAAAAAGTAAAAGATTAGAAGAGACACATGCAGACAATAGCCAAAAGTTGATGGAGCTATGCAAATATTAGTCAAGGTAAATTTTAAGATTTTTTATTAATAAAAAAATTATATTTGCCAAGAACATAAGACAATTTCTAAACTTGTTTTTTATAGTATTTTTATTTTATAATTAACTTAATTTCACATATCAGACACGGATTCCCCCGTCCTCCCTCCTCCCACCCCGAGCCCTCCCCCACAACCCACCCCCCACTCCCACCTCCTCCAAGTCAAGGTCTCCCCTGGGGAGTCAGCCCAGCCTGGCAGACACAGCCAAGGCAAGTCCAGTCCCCTCCTCCCTACAGCAAGGCTGAGCAAAGTGTCTCAGCATAGGCCCCAGGCTCCAAAAAGTCAGCCCATGCACCAAGGTGTATTCAATAACAGAGTTTTGAAATGCATAATGTAAAAAAAAATTATAAAATTAAAAGTAACAAATGAACACCAGTATGGAAAGCATTAATATAACTCTCATAATTGATTGTATATACAGGGAAAAAAATCACTAAGAATAAAAGATAACTAAACAATGTAATTCACAATTCCAATCTGACATAGGAAGAACACTACTAAGATGAAACATATGCTCTTCTCACAGGATAGAGAAGTTACTAAAATTGATACACCCCAAGTTGTAAGCAAATCTTAAAATATATCAAAAGGTTGACTTAAGCAATGATTTCAACCTGTGGATGGCAACTCCTTTGGGGGTAGAAAGACCTTTTCACAGGGATCGCCTGAGACCACTGGAAAACAAAGATATTTACATTAAAATTCATTACAGTAGCAAAATTACAGTTATGAAGTAGCAACGAAAACAATTTTATGGTTGGGGGGTCACCACAACATGAAGAACTATATTAAAGGGTCGAAGCATTAGGAATGTCGACTTAAAAGAAAATTTTGAATGCAGCCAAGTTAAGTTCTATATCTGCTACAAAAGATAACTCTATAATTTTTTTGCAGATTAAACAATATCATTCTAAATAATCTCTAGGTCAAAAAGTAGTAGTAACCTTGTATATTAAACATATGCTGAATAGAATGAAAACTTAGATAAAGAACATTGAAAGGAAAATGGGTCTGAAAGCTTACATTAAAATAAAAGATATAAACTAAAAATAAATGACCTCTATGATAAATGGCCTCAGTATCTATACCAAAATAAGCTTTAAAAGATAGAAGAGTATAATTAAGAGGAAAAATTAATGAAATAGAAAACACACATATAGTAGAGAATCAACCAAACCACAGGCTGGCTCCTTGAAAAGATGTCAAGCATTGGGCATGACTCAGGAAGGAGAGGGAGAAGAAAACAATTTGAACACCCAGAACAAAGAAGAGATCACCACTAGGAACCCTACAGAAACCAGTCAAGAATACGATACTAGGAAGAAAAAAAAACCCTGCACCAATTAACTTATGATTTAGATAAAATAGACAAATCTTTAGAAAACAACCTTCTAAAGCTAATACAAAGGATTTAAAAACATGAATAGTCTTACACACTTCAAATAAATTGAATCTGATTTTTAAAAGAGCACAGACATACTGGAGTATCAATGTTTATTATAGCATTGTTCCCAAGAGCTAATTTATAGAACTAGGAATCCAAAACTAGAGGAATAGATAGAGAAAATGTGCAGTGTACACACAATGAAAATTTTCTACCCTAGAGAAGGACAAAGATATGTTTTCTGCAGGTAAAAAAAGATGAAACTGAAGATAATCATATTAAGAAAATGAAGCCAGTGGATGAGAGTTCCCCTAGCTCCACATCCTCTCCAGCACAAGGTGTCCTCAGTGTTTTTGATCTTAGCCAATCTGACTGGCGTAAGGTGGTATCTCAGAGTCGTTTTGATTTGCATTTCCCTAATGATTAGGGATGTTGAGCAATTCCTTAAATGTCTTTCAGCCATTTGTGTTTCCTCTGCTGAGAATTCTCTGTTTAGTTCTATAGCCCATTTCTTAATTGGACTGTTGGGCATTTTGATGTCTAATTTCTTGAGTTCCTTATATATTCTGGATATCAGTCCTCTGTCAGATGTGGGGTTGGTGAAGATCTTTTCCCATTCTGTAGGCTGTCGCTTTGTCTTGTTGACTGTGTCCTTTGCTCTACAAAAGCTTTTCAGTTTCAAGAGGTCCCATTGATTGATTGTTTGTCTTAGTGTCTGAGCTACTGGTGTTATATTTAGGAAGCGTGGTACATATACACAATGGAATACTACTCAGCAGAGAAAAACAATGACATCATGAGGTTTGCAGGCAAATGGATGGATCTAGAAAAAATCCTCCTGAGTGAGGTAACCCAGACTCAGAAAGACAAACATGGTATGTACCCACTCATAGGAGAATGCTAGTTGTGGAACAAGGATGACTAGACTGCTACTCACAATACCAGGGAGGTTACCTGGAAAACAGGACCCCAAGAAAGACACGGGGATCGCCCAATGATGGAGAAATGGATGAGATCTACATGAACAAGTCTGGACGTGAGTGGGGGTAATGAGGGGTGAGAGCGAGGGAAAGAGAACTTGGGGGAGCGGGAGATCCCAACTGGATCAAGAACAGAGAGGGAACACAAGGAATGTTCATGGTAAATGAAGACCACATGAGAATAGGAAGAAGCAAAGTGCTAGAGAGGCCCACAGAAATCCGCAAAGATGCCCCCACAATAGACTGCTGGCAATAGTCAAGAAATAGCCCGAACTGACCTACTCTGGTGATAGGATGGCCAAACACCCTAATTGTCGTGCTAGAAACCCCATCCAATGACTGAGGAAACTGGATGCAGATATCCACGGTCAGGCCCCAGGTGGAGCTCCGGGAGTCCAATTGGCGAGAAGGAGGAGGGTTTATGTGAGCAAGAGTTGTTGGGACCAGGGATGGATGGAATACAGGGACGAGAGGCCAAACGAATGGAAACACATGAACTGTGAACCAATGGCTGAGGGGCCCCCAACTGGATCAGGCCCTCTGAATGGGTGAGACAGTTGATTGGCTTGATCTGTTTGGGAGGCATCCAGGCAGTTGGACCGGGTCCTGTGCTCAGTGCATGAATTGGCTGTTTGAAACCTGGGGCTTAGCAGAGACGCTTGGCTCAGCCTGGGAGGAGGGGACTAGACCTGCCTGGACTGAGTCCACCAGGTTGATCTCAATCCTCGGGGAAGTCTTTGCCCTGGAGGAGATGGAAATGGGGGGGGCGGGGCAGGAAGGGGGAGAAAGGGGGAATCTATGGCTGATATGTAAAGTTGAATTATATTGTAAAATAAAATAAAATAAATTCAAAAAAAAAGAAAAGAAAATGAAGCCAATCCCAGAACGCTAGCCATTGTACTTGTCTCTCATTTGCACTTCTTGGATTTTACAGGTTCCACTGAGTCATGAACACATGTATAAGGTGAAAGGAGAAATGAAACTGAGTAGGGGAACGAAGGGGCAAGCGAGAGAGAGGAAGGGCTCCTGCTAGGGATGTGCTTGGAGCCTGACGGCATGTTTTTTTAGATCAGAAGTAAAAGAACCTCCCTCCATGCCCATACAGCTTCAGAGGGCAGTTCCCCTAGCTCTGTAAGCAGAGAGTCTCAGTTCCTGAGGACAGAGAAAGGGCACTTTATAATTCTTACTGAGTTATAACCGTGCCTATACCACACTGCCTATAAAATAACTTAGATGAGTTAATTACTTATTAAGAATTCCTTACAATGTACCAGGAACTACTCAATGCCACCCTAAAGATCCTTTACCATCCACTATATTATAACATAAATATTAGGATGTTTTTATTAATATTAATCCAAATCTTCCTTTTGGTACCTTCCACCCATAATTCCCATTTCCTCTTTAAATCTACCATATTTGTTTGAAGCAGTTTAAATTTGGTACCCTTTAATATAGCTTATAAAAAGCATGTTTTCTACCTTTGGCAAGGCCAAGTAGATGGATGGTAGCTATTCTAACTCCACCTTCAAACTTTGTGTGACCTCCACCTTCCACGTCTACAACCTAGAAGAAAGAGAAGCCAAGGTGTCTACTTCGCACACTACATGAAAAAGATGTGGTAGGGTTAAGTGTGAGTTACTCAAATAATGGTGGCGACACTTGGCTAAACTGTACTCAGTACAAAGCTTTCTTGCGCTTCATTAACACTTTCCAGGCCGTGGTAAGGAAAGCAGGATATTTACTCTTCCTATCTCACATGGAAGGAAACTGAACTGAGGAGGGTCACATGCTGGCCCAGACTCATACAGGTCGTGAGTGGCCATGTCTTGACCCTAGAGACCCCTTACTCCTAATTCATGCATTGTACTTTATACCTCACAGCCCTTAAATGTTTAAATAATGTAATGGATGCACATGGACCACTTTTTCCAGGGATGCTCAGCCTAGAAAGATAAAGGCTAAGAAGGACTAGCTGGGAGAATGTAAGGAAAAATTATCATCTCTCCTTAACAGTGGGGCTAGTAGCTACCTCTCCATGAGAAGAAGGTACCATATGCATGGATGTAGCACAAGCCATGAAGGACCCTCACCTCCAAGGTACCATTCCAATTAATGTGAAATCTCCTTGTTTAGGATGCTGGAGAGCACTTTGGAATAAGTTTCCACAGTGGCTCTGCCCTATGCGATCACCACTGAACCACAGAAAGTAAATCAATCACGTTCTCTCTCTCATCCCCAATCCCAAACACTAGATTGTTGATTCTAATTGGTTCATTCATCAGCTCATTCATTCATTCAAAAAAGGTTATCTATGGGCCAAGCCAGCTTGAAAGACCCCTTGACATATTACCTCCTATGATCATTTGTGTTTTACCTGGGTATCTCAAAGTAGACCTAGAGAAACAGTTAGCTAGACTCAGATCTTAAACATCTCTGTATTGTCTGGGTCTAGCGTATCCCACAGCAAATAACAATATTAAGTAAATAGCTGAAAGAAAGGAGGAAGAGTTCCTGGGCCTTTTCTGTTCAGGAGCTACTCACTCCATCCAGGTCCTCTCTTCTCCAACCACTGTGAGCTACCTACTTACTTGGTGCCTGCATTAGAAGGATGCTGTGCAAGGTGTCCCACCATAGGTAGTGGGCTCCAAGGAGCCAGCTCATGCACCAGGGATGCCTTGCACAGCCTTGATGCAGGGGGAGGGGCTTGGACCTGCCTCAACTGAATGTACCAGGCTCCGATGACTCCCCATGGGAGGCCTTACCTTGACAGAGGAGGAAATGGGGCATGGGTGGGGGGGGGAGGCTGGGGGTAGGAGGAGGGAAGACAGGAAGATCTGTGGTTGGTATGTAAAATGAATAAAAAATTTCTTTTTTTTTTTTTTAAAGAATGCTTGCAAAACATTGCTCCCAATGTGTTCTCCATCCTCCACTGAAAATGCCTACATTCCTCAGGGTCCAGCCCAGTCCTACCTGAATCCAGGTAGGGACTCAGATGTCCTCTAATGAAGACTTCCCTCTGACTGACTGCCTCGATTTTGTTGCTCTCTTTGGTCATCCTCAGAAGCAGTCCTGGGCTGGTCCCACTTCCTAGCCCTTTGCATGCGGGACCTTCTGCTAGAGCTGTAAGTCTGGCTCTGTCTTTATATCCTGGCTTCAAGGAGCTGAGATTCTCCAAGACCCAACTGTAAAGCAGTGTGCAAGCATATTAACAGGCATGCTTAGAATTAATTCATCTCAAAGAAACAGATCATTCTTTGGAAACAGCCTGCTGTTCACATGCTTGTGATGAATGTCATTCAGTGGTTGGTAACACTGTAGAGATTTGGGAACCGCTCAATCACCAGCCATTTCATTCTCCAGATGACTTTTTTTTGACACCAAGATCAGCAAGCAAGCTTTTGAACAATCCTCATTTCAAGTTCAAAATGTGAATGAGTTTCTGCCTGAAAGAAACAATGAATTCTCTTCCGAAAAACAGTGATAATTATTAGCAATTTCTGAAGGTGAACTAGCAAGGATTCATTCTCACACTCTGTTCTCAGCTGTCTGATGGAGATGGAAGGTTTATATAGGCTTGGCTAGTCCCCATGGCAACAGCCTTTCTCCTGGGTTACCATAGGAATGGTGAAGGCCTTTATAAGCCTCCATTAGCAGAGACTGGGCTGGCAGCAGTCAGAAACGACTGCTGGGGAAGATGCTGTGAAGTGTCAGTGAGGGCGTTTGAGAATTAATTTTACCCTGGACTAGCTGTGAGGTCTGTTTAGCGCCCACTGCAGCAGCTTCCGACACGAGATAACGCTAGGATCAGTCGGGTGTCTTGAACACTTCACACGGAAGGTTTTCCCAACTCAAGCTACATTCAGGTAGTGCCAGATTTGAAAAGATTCTGAGACAGAAAGAAGGCATCTCTTCTGATAAAACTTCACACTGGAGAGAGGTGAATCAAGAGTCTAGCCCCCAGGACAGTGCACGGAAGCCATATTAATAATTAATGTGCTGATGGCTGATGGGCCTGGTTGCTGCTCTGGCTAATCGCCTTTTCCCAAATTTCATAGGTTGAAACTTAATCGACCATGTGATAGTATTAAGAGAAAGGCCTGGAGGCGGGGATGGGGGTGAGGAGGAGGTGCGAAATGCTTAGGGCAGAGCCATTGCAGATGAGAGTATGTCAAAATAAGTGTGAGGGAGCTGTCCACTCTCCTGTGAGCCATTCACCCTCCTGCTACGTGTGCAACGAGAGGCAACATTTACAAAGCAGAGGACAATTCTTCTTCACAAGATACAGAATTCACTGCCGCACTGATCTTGAACTTCTCACCCTCAAGGACTGTGAGAAATAAATTTCTGTATAACTTAGTCAGACTGAAATATTTTGTTATAAGAATCGAATGAACTGACAGTTGCATGACAGTATGAATGTCCTTAAAGTCCCCAAATTGTACGTTTTAGTGGCAAATTTCGAACAAAATTTGTGCATCTATAGCTAATTTTTTAAGATTAATGTTTAATTGTGGCATGACTATTACTGGACATGTGTTGTAGCTCAGGTACTACAGTAGACTCTGCAGAAGTTTCATCCTGTCCAGAAGTCTGTTATCATCATTACTTTGAAGATGAGGTACCTGAGGTTTAGAGAAACAAAGTAAGCAGCATAGGGGTACACCACTCAATACCAGTAGAGATGCAAGTCAAGACCAGGTCCTGGTATCTTGGCCCCAGCCATACAACTCAACCATTGTGGAAGAGATGATTGGCATATTAAAGACACATTTTATTGGACTTATATGTGAAAAAGCTTTTGAATTCTGCTTAAATATCTGTTGTTTTCTCACTTGCTTTCTCTTTTTATATAAGTTACTTTATAAAAGGTATTATATAAGGTATCTTTTAGTGCACAGGAATATATTCACTTAAACTCTAACCTTTGAATTCTTTTAAGCTTAATATTGTATTATCAGGTATTTCCATGAAAACAGTCTGGTTTGTGCACATATTCATTAGTTCTGAGATGTGTGTATGTGCCACAAAATGCATGGGAGACTTTCATATACAGAGAATTGTCTATTAAAAATAAATTCACAAATTTGTTGGTAATTTTCAGGTACTAGAAAGCCCTCTTTCATTGGAGCAAAGAGATGATGTAGTTTCACTCTACAAAATGGAGAATACTTACATGTGGTAGCAATCACCATAGGGATTCCTCTTAGGCATTTGGTCAAGCTGCATGGAAATAAAAAAAGGCTAGGGAGAATGGATGTAAAGCCCTCTGTGATTTTGTGCATTAAAACAAACAAACAAACAAACAAACAAACAAGGCAGCAACATGCCTTGGTTCTTTTCAAAGCAAGCCCTTGGTATGTGCCAGCAGGGAAAGCACACCTTCTTGAGTTTCTGTCACGTGCCAGACACAGCTGTGAGGGACACTGACTGGGATCCTTCTGCAAAGAGTCTCAGGTCTGAGTCTGTCCCTGGAGCTGTCTGTGCTAACATGCACAAATGGCGGGAAGAAGCCTTTCTTCTCTTCAGAGGCATACACAGACAGGAGATATTGGTTGATGAGTAACACAAATATGCCAAACTGCATCTACTATTCTTCACAGCTTTGCTTCCACAGTGCATTCTCCTCAAGAGCTGCAAATATTTCCATTGGTGGCTTTGGTAAGATTTTGTCTTAAAGAAGTAGAATTAAGGTACCTGGAGAGTTGTTTGATGTGTGCAATTTCAGTTCTGCAAGATGGAGAGGTTCGGGGGTCTGTTATGCAGCACGGACATACAGCAGGCTACAGAACTGTGTGCTTTAAAACGGTCAAGTTGACGATTTTTAAGTTGTGTGTATGTGCTTAACAACTTTTAAAAAAAGTTAATGAGCTCCTAGTCTCCTCACAAATACTACAGAGAACAACCTATGGGAACCCCAGGGAGTTCCCTGCTACCATGACTGAACTCAGTCCTGTCCAGGCTAACCTTTATTAAGCTTATTCATCTCTTTTTCAGCAAGAAGAAACAACTCCAACTCCATGTGTTGTTCATCCTTTCAGGGACAAAACCTTTGCCTTCTTCTCATGAGAATCTTAATCTCAGCCTCTGCCTTTTCCCATCACATTGACATTGGACATGATGTGCCTTTTAACTTCTAGAGCCTCGTGCTGAAGCTACACTTGAGTTAGATCTGATACCTCTGACTGTCTGAGCTTCCTTCTGCGCTCCGATCTCTGCCTCCTACCCTGCCATAGGAGCTTCACATTGGCCCGTATCGGAAGTGGAATGCTTTAGACATGAAACTGCAAGGACTATTGGCATTCTGGACAAAAAAAAAAGTATAAAGCTTGGGGCTAGAGAGATGTCTTAGCAGTTAAGAGTGTGTGTTGATTTTTCAGAGGACCTGAGTTCAGTTCCCGGTATCCATGTCAAACACATCATAGCTCCTTGTAACTCCAGTTCTTGAAGACCCAGTATCCTCATCTGGTCTCCAAAGGTACCCCCACATGTCAATATCATCAAATAGACACACACACACACACACACACACACACACACTATAAACATAATAAAAATAAATCCTAAAAGATTATAAAATGACAAGCTAAACTCTCAGTAAAGAGCACCCTAAACTAGTCATCCAATCTAAGATTTAAGAAGTGATATCTTGAGAGCAGATGGTATGATGTAGACTTTGGGGTTTTCTTAATCAGTCTTTACAAATCCAGTACTATTCAGCATGTCATATAATAAGGCCACAAACACAACTAATATGATTGTCCACTTAGCCACAGCAGACAATCACAAAATTTTTCTGCACTGGACCAGATAGAAAAATAGCTCAGACTGTAACAGGCCATAAACCTGAGTTGCAATATTCAACGCTGCTGAAGTCTATTGGAGGCAACCAGAAGCAACATACAAAAGAATAGCATAGCTGTGTTCCAGTGAAACATACATTATGCATCCTGGTAGCAGACATTTTTTCCTGGGGTAGTTTGCCAACCCTTAGCTCCATCAACCAAAAGCAGAACTGAGACATGGGGCAGAGTTTTTGGTGCACTAGGCAGCATTCAGCCACAGCTGATATTGGAGTTCATTCTGGGCATTAAAACCTTAAGTGGCCAGGGAAGGCCTTGTTATTGCTTATCGTCAGCTGATTAATTTGTAAGTGTAGGGTCAGTTTGCTGGGGTGCTCTTGTTGTGTGTTTGTTTGTTTGTTTTGTCAGATAAGACTCTTTCTACAAATATTGGCCTTCTATTTGAATTCACTGTCTGGTCCCCAAGGAGGCTCTTCTTAACTCTCCATCAGCATTATGTCTATATTTGCTCCAGGTAACTCACCTTTTCCCTGTTCGAAAATCCTAACTACTCATTGCTAGCTCATTGCAGTCATTCAGCATCTTAACCATCTTACAGCTTCTCTAAAATGAACAAAGTGGTCCAGCGATCTCATTTGCAAGATCCTGCAGTTTTCTGCAATAGACTCTTCCCAAGCCTGGACACAGGAAGCTTGTGTGCACACATAGTTATTTCACTAGTTTGTCCTTCCACGATTGTTTTTACCTTTTATTTTCCAGTGTTCTTCTACCCCCTGCATTTACAGAGTCACTCTCCTTGGCAAAGCAAATGGGAGGCCAAGAGCTTTGGAAGGTCTTTGAAAGCATTTGCTTCACCTATTTTCTATTTATTCTTCAGCTTGCTCCAAACAGAATTTTGTGTCCTTTGATTGTGTCCTGAGCATTCTCTACAAGTCACAATGGATCGTGAGTCTTTGGTTTTCTGACGTCATTTGCACGAGTATGTATTATCCTTTATGTGTCTTCTTTGGTTTCTGGTCAAGTCCTTTTAAGATCTGAGCTCACATAATGGTCCCTGTGAAGTCACAGGATGATGGGAGTCTGTCTGTTGGGACAGCATTCCTTTCCTTTGTTGTCGGGTCTCTATGCTTTTTCATGAACAAAATATCCAACCCAGTGACTTTCTCAACTCTTGAGACAGCTGACGCTTTAGAATTTTAAAGCAGTTGTATTTTTTCCTCTCAGTTTCTTCTCACAATCCCCTGGTGAACACAAGCTCTTTCATCCGGGGTTTCCTCTCCCTTGGATCATAATTAAATCTAGAAGACCTGCATCGTGTCACCAGCCTGCTGGGAGAACAATTGCAGGACAAGTAGTGTGTGTTGATTTTTCAGAAGACCTGAGTTCGATTCCCAGGACCCATGTCAGACACATCACAGCTAGATGGAGTCAAAGGCTTGTTTAGTCTGGTACTCTCTGGATTTTAGCTTTCGTTTTTGTTTGTTTGTTTGTTTTTTAATATGTCATTGAGGAGCTTCCTGAGAGAATTACTCAGATATATGCGACACACTGAGTGACCGCCAAGTTAGGGCACCCTTTTGCAAGAGGACTTGGGAGATCTTCTGGAGCTGATTTACTTCTCAGGAAAAAAGACTCTATGGTACGTGAGACATCAACAGGCCTGAGGGTCTCTGGGGGGCTCTGAGGACAGAGACCCCGATTCACATGGGGTGGGACTTTTGTTTGAAACTCCTGTGATCCCTCCATCCAGGTAGATATGCGCATCCTGGCGAGAAGGGAGTAATGAATCACCTTAAAGAGCCTTCTCCCCAAAACCATTTGTGAGATCCTAAAAGAGACTGGACCAAGGGAGAAAGAAAGGACCTGGCCACCAGAACAGTGGGCATCAGATGACAGAAAAGCCAGTCGGGCATAATCAAGTCCCAAACACCCACACACCTTGCTTCCTTAGCATACCTACGACATGGGTCAGGTGTCCGTTTCTCCCATATGGCTAGATGATCCGCAGGATACTACTGTGAATTTCAACAAGAACTTCTTTTATACCCTTTCTTTTTTAAAGACTTAATTCACAACTCAATGCAATTTACTCAAATGTGTGTCTGATGATACCACAGCACCGCCATATCTGTTTGGTATATAAGGATCCTACTGTCAAGTCTAAAGATTCCTAAGCTACAGCTCCTTTATATTAAGACAGCATGCATTATGCTTCATACACTAAGAAGTCTCTCTAACCCCCTACTGCTTTTTTTATCTATTTCCCTAGCTGTTTCTCTTCACTCTTATGCTTTCTGGACAAGTAGTAACCACTGTTGAGGTTGTATTGTAACAATTGCTTGGGACATCATGATCTCACCAGTGCTTCTGTAAACTGATTTCTAGTAACGGTGATGACATGTGCCAATTACTAGATATCTGTTTTATATTGTTGTTATGTTATCTCCGTCCTCCCTCCCTTCTTCCCTTTCTTCTTTTTTCTGTGCATAACTAGAGAGTAAACTGAGGGCCTTGTATATGCTATGCAAATGCTATACCTCTGAGCTACATTCCCAGACTTTTTAATTTTTATTTTGAGACAAGAGGTTACTCATGATTTAACCCAGGCAGGTCTTGAACTTGCTATTCTCAAGCCTTGGCTTCCTGAGTAGCTGGGATTACAGACATTTACCATTCCTGCCTGCCTTTTTCCCCCCAAGGGAGAGTTCATCCCCACTTGACAGAAAGAAAAAAAAACCCCTAAGACTCAGTAGATTAAACAACTTGCTCAGATACATCCTCAAAGGAAATGTTAAAGGGCATTTAATGAAGGAACAATTTTAAAGTATGAGTGGAGTTATAAGGATGATGAAGCAACCTATTGTTGGAAATAACAGAAAACCTTTCACCATCCTTGCGTGTGAAGGAGGCAAGAGGGATGGGTAGTTATTCTAAGCTGGCAGGTGAGTTATAGAAAAGAGTCGTTGGGCACACCTTGGTCAGAATGCAGCAGGAAAGGACACAGCACACACTCTACAGCAGACATGTTGGTGCACAACTGTAACCCCAGCCCTCGGGAAGCTTAGGCAGGAGTCCAAGGCCAGCCTGGGTTACATAGTAAGAGCCCACCTCAAACATTAATAATAGAAATGCTACGTTAAATGGACCTATGCCCTGACCTTACTCCCCTCTTCTGATTACTTGGCCACACTTCTCACTGTTTAAATTAAACAAGAAACAAGATAATAAAGCATACCAGCCTTCAGCACACAGAACTTGGTAGAAAAGGGTGGAAAGTGGACCTGAAGGAAAGCAGAGAATGTTCCTCAAGGTATCTGAACTCTAACGTAAAAGCCTCCCCTCTTTCCAAAGCTCCAAAATGCCACAACACCTGCATCTCACACTAAGAACTTGGCGTTTTCAGTTCCAACAACATCTTGATCTTCAAATTCAATTTTCATTCTCAGACATGTTTCTGAGACTGCCACTCAGCTGCAGACAATCCTCCTTCTTCCAAGCTGCTCTTCCAAATGATAACAGAAAGGAACAGAAAAAAGACCCACACCGTTGCCGGCAAGTTCCACAGTGTCCTGCTCAGCACTGAACAGTCCCTGGAGGTGTGATGACAACATCAGCCCACTCAAACGAATCACTAAGGTTAGGCTGTCTCTGCAGATGCTGCCAGTGTCTGGCCACATCTGCTTCATGAAGTCAGTCCTACCTGTGGTTAGGAAGTGGGTCCCACCTAAAGTCCCTTCAAATACTTTAGACCATCATTTTCCTCTTTGGCCTTCATTATCCTGCCCTGTCTTCCTTTTGTTTTTAAAGCAGAAATACCAATAGACATTCATCAGATCTTTTACATTCTCTTTAATCATGGAAATCTGCCAAAGCTCCCAGTGACTACTGGTTACTGACTTTGCATATAAATAGCACGGAGAGCATGCTTTCACATTCCCAAAGACAAGGGACTAGCAATTGTATCGGTCAATTCCCAAGGCATAAATTGGACTATTTTTCCAAACATACAGTATCATTACTTTACATATGAAATGAAACAACTTTACATGTAGGAAATCCTAAGGAATCTGAAGCAAACACTTCTGGGTCCAATAAGTAAGGCCACCGTTAGAAACTCAATACATGAAATAAGTTCTATTTTCTAGACTGGTAATGGAGAAAACAGAAAATGAAATCAAAAGGAAATGCCAGCTACAATACTGCTAAAGTGTGAAGCAGTTACATATGAGCATGGGTCGCCATACTTGATCATGGAAGACTATAAGATGCTGCTGTCATGAATTCAGTGACACAGGCCATTGGGACTGCAAGCCCCAGTATTGGTAATGTACTACTTCTCTCTAAGTTGGTCTATAAATTCACTGTTACCCCGATCAACACTTCAGCCTTCATTTTTAAATGTCTATGCAATGGCAAATGATGATTATCCAAAACAGTTCCAAAACAACAGCACAAATTTCAATGACTCACCTGATTTCGAGATTCACTGGTAACATAGGCGCTGGGTATGATGGTACATGCCTGTGGTCCTAGCCCTTGGGAGGAAGAAGGACCAGGGTTCAAGTCAGCCCGGATGACAAAGTTAGTGAAGTTTCCTGACAGACTGGGCTATGTAATATGATCCTACCTAAATAAATAGATGAACTATAGTCATCTGGATAACAGCACTGATAAGGACAGACAAAGGAATTAATGGGACAAAATAGATTTCATGTACAATCAACTCATCTTCAACAACGGTATGGAGGTAATTCAGTAGGGGAAGGATGACCTTCAATAAACAGTACAGGAATGGGTAGGCACATGTGTAAGAAAAAACAGTGCTGTGCTGTTTTAGTTTGTAGTAGAGAAAGTAAAACTATTGAACTTGAAGAAGAGAACATGGGCAAAGCTCTGAGACTTTGAAGTAGGCAAAGCTCTTATATCCAGCTGTGGCTCTGGCTGAGTTGCCTCTGTTGACCTTCGCCCTCTGCTAATGCAGGGTATGTTGTCTCAGCTAAAATCCTGGACTTCTGTGTAATTGAGGAAAATGCTGAGCCCGGGACTGGCTTGGATCTCAACCTTATCTAACTACAAAGTTAGTTTTTCTTTTCCTTATCCTTTGCAAACGTACATCTTCCTAAAGACAAAGAGAACGCCAAGGCTGAGCCAGCACAGAACTGCTGTTTCTCTGGGTCCTAGACAGTAGGACTGTCTGTTTTGGAGTTTGGTTGTGATCCCGTCACAGGTTCTTTAGTTGGGTGTTTTTGTGACTTCTAGGGAGGAAGATAGTGTTTATCCACCTGTGAAGGATCCACTGCTTAGGAAGAAACAAGAACAAGCTCAAGTATTTCTTGAGCTAAAAATCTGCGCGTGTACAGGGCTGGGATAAAGGTCAGATGGAAATGTCAGCTCCATACACACTAAGTTCTGAGTACTTGACACATGAGGGTGTTACACAAAACATGTCTTCCATTAGAAGCTGCGTTTGTGGGTTCTTCTGTCTGCAAACTAAGCACAGGAAAATGATGAGCTAACTAATTAGTAGAGTCCTTGCTTCAATTCTAGATTTATATTAAAAACATAACTGCTTAACCAGTATACTTGTCACCTTAATAGTCTTATCACCTTAATCTGTCATTAAAGATGGTGTTTTAACTACTTCTTTTATGTGTTTGCTCTGTTTCTACTTGAACAAAGTAGACCCTTGACCTACTTTGCCTCTATTGCTGTGATAAACACCGACCGACCAATAGCAACTTGGGGAGGAAAGAGTTTATTTCAGCTTAGATCTACAGTCTATCATGAAGGGAAGTCAGAATAGGAACCTGGATGCAGGAGCTGAAGCAGAGACCATAGAAGAGTGTTGCTTACAAGCTTGTTCCACATGGCTTTCTCAGCCTGCTTTCTCATACAACTGAGCATCACCTCCCTGGAGAGATGACACCATCCACAGGGGGCTGGGCCCATCCATATTAAAAGCCAGTCAAGAAAGTGTCCCCACAGACTTGACTACAGGTCACACGATGGAAGCATTTCTCAGCTGAGCTCCCTCTTTTCAAATGCCTCTACTTTGTGTCAAACTGACCAAAATCTAGCCAGCACACCCCTTTAACTAGCTCCATCAGCCGTTCTTCTAGCCCAAAGGGTCAGTCCATGCTTTGAAGGTTTCAGAGACGACATCAAAATGGAACCTTCACCAGACTTGTGAGCCTTCCTGGTCTTAGCATTAACCATTCTACAGAGGAGAAGACGCAAGGACCCTGTCCTCAATGTAAAATGTAGGCCTGGTAGCTGCACGGTTTCATGTTTCAGTTAGATTTAGAGTTCCACCTCACTCCTCTCATATCCACCCCACCCCACTCCTTTCCACGTCACTCAACCCACGCCTAGGCAACCTTACTCATCTCATTTGCATACATGTCAGTCTTCCACACTGTATCTTAGTCTTACTTGAAAGGAAAAAAAAAAACTTTTGTTTTTTTTTTAAAAAGTCCCTTTCATCTAGAAAGGTCTCCGGCATTGTCTAATTCAATCTTTGACATAATATATATCTGGAAATTGACCATATACCAAAGTCTGCCTCAGAAAGATCCATAAGTCTGGATACAGCTAGCAAGGATTGTATACCCCATATCTGGCCTTTGAATGGAAGTAAAGTATGAAATAGCTACAGAGATGGGTTGCTACAGAAGGCGCCATTGCCTAAACCAGAGAAATGGCTAAAGCCAGTCCAGTCTCTCTCAGAGGCACCCCTGGGGACCTGCGTGTTACAGACCATTAAGTTTCACCTCAGTATCTGTTGGGACGACAGAGGGAGAATATAAAAGGGACAAACTAGTACAACACAGATAAGGTGGATGTGGCTGTGGGTGTCAGCCTGGCTTTCCCAGGGGAGCCTCAGCCTCTGTGGCCAGAGCGAGTTCTTTGATAAGGAGAATGAATGATCAGATTGTTCCTCATCCGATGCAAGCAGATTCGCTCCAGTTTTCAGCCGGTTCTCGTGGAACACAGGCACTCCCTGGATAGAAGAGCTTCATGGGATCATGCCCTCCAAACCCCTTCTCAACAGTTAACAAATGCCATTAACATAGGGTAGCAGCAGAGCAGTGGGGTGGGAATTCTTAAGGAGCCACTAAAGTTAGCCATGCTAACCTTAGAGTTCTGTTGGTGAATCCCTACATTCTTAGTGACTATATTTTTGTTTGTTTTGCTTTTAAATCACTCAAAATCTTCTGAATTGGGAATGAATAATTCAATCAAGCATACCAAAATACTGATCATGTC